>VUQH01082017.1:17258-34055 GCA_015106775.1 Etroplus canarensis | reverse complement strand
TGTGTGTGCGTGTGTGTGTGTAGCAATGTATTTGGCATGACTCATTGTTTTGGTTTCGTTGTTTTATTAATCATGCTTGCCTTCATGCAAGTTGTTTACAGCGCTTGTATAATACATAATGATATAATGGCTAGGTAACACTATTGCAATTATAGTGATAAGAACTATGTTACAGCTAAGAGAAAAATATCCTAAAATATTACATAACATTTTAAAAAGCTAAGGTAGATATATACAGTCATTCAAAGTGTTTGACACAGCAGTGGAATACAAAAGATATAAATCAGTATGCAAAAAATTGTTAGTTTTCATTATAATCCTTCCTAATCATGGAACCCCAAAAAAGTGTATTGATGTTCTTTGAGCTAATACAAGTAGATAGTCAACCATTCATGTTCACATCCACACCCACAGCCAAGGATGGAAAAAACTGGCACACTTGGTAGACATGTCATAAATACCGTTGGAAGGTGTATTTGAACCCAAATCTCTCACACACACACACACACACACACACACACACACACACACACACACACACACACACACACACACACACACACAGTTTCTCCCCTGAAGCCCTGGCTGTTGACAAGCAATTTTAAGGGAGCCTAAATTTAAAACTCAGCTGTGTCTCAGGATGCCGACGTGGATCGCAGAAGTCCTGAGAAAAGGCTTCAACGTGCTGGCTGACGTGGGCCTCGAAAAAATGTGTTAGCAGGGTAATTGATGTGATGTGTTTTATCTTCCTCATTATCACTCACAGTGCAGAGACATTGGAGAGATGGTTGGGTGGTTGCACAGCCTCTCTGAATGTGTGTGTTGGTGTGTTTGTTCAACGCTGGCAGCTCTGACAACTCACTGGGGCTTTGCTTAGTGAGTAAGGCAGTCGAGTTGACTGCTGGATTGCAGATGGTGGTTCGAATGGGTCGTGCTTGGACCTCCAGTACCTAACTACACTTTTAACTAGTGATGGTCTTAGAGAAAAATATTGTTTGGTAAAGGAGTCTTATTCAGTGAAAATCACTAGTAGATGATAATAACGAGCAGCTAATGCAGTATTTCTCACACTAGACTTCATTTCGGTGGTCCGCTCAAGTACACTACATGGGCAACAGTATCAGGCCACACTTCTTAATCACTGAATTCAGGTGTTTCATTCTGTCCGATTACCACAGGTGTGTAGAATCAAGCTACTAGCCATTAGTTGTTCTAAAGAACTCCCTGAATTCCACTGCACGCTGGGCGCTTCATGGTATGGGTTTCCATGGCCGAGCAGCAGCACACCAGCCTTATGCCAGTAAGCACAAAGCCAAGCATTGGATGGAGTATCGTAAAGCATGCTGCCACTGGACTCTGGACCAGTGAAATTTGTTCTGTGGAGTGATTAATCAGGCTTAATCAGGTGATTAATCAGATTAATCAGATTAATCATCTCTATCTGGCAATCTGATAGACGACCTACCTGACTGCATTGTGCCAGCTGTAAAGTTTGGTGGAGGAGGGATAATGCTATGGGGTTGCTTTTCTGGTGTCGGCCTGGGCCATTTAGTTCCAGTGAAGGGAAATCTTAATGCTTCACCTTATCAAGACATTTTGGACAATTCTTTGCTTCGAAACTTGTGGGAACAGTTTTGGGAACGCCCTTTTCTTTTCCGTCATGACTGTGCCCCAGTGCACAAAGCAAGCCTTGTAAAGGCATGGTTGGATGAGTTTTGTGTCGGAGAACTTGACCTCAACCCCATCCAGCACCTTTGGAATATTCTAGAATGGAGAATACGAGCCAGGCCCTCTTGTCCAACATCAGTGTCTGACCTCACGAATCCTCTTCTGAGCAAAATTTCTCACAGACACACCACAAAATTTTGTAGAAGGCCTTCCCAGAAGAGTGGAAGCTGTTCTAGCTACAAAGGGTTGTCTTTTGATTTAGAATAGGATGTCATAAAATATCTTGTAGGTGCAATGTGTAGGTGAGCCAATACTTTTGTCCATATAGTGTATGTTTAATTCTGTGATATTCAACAGCCTGGACTTGTGCTCACTTTACTTGCATGACATTGGTACCATATGTGCGTGGTGCCCGCATACTTGATTGTCCTACTTGACGTTTTCTTTTCAGTGCTAAAATGATGAGTTGTGTAATCAGTTATTCAATCCACAGAAAATTAATCAACCCCAATATGAATAGGCCATTGTTTAGCAAGCAAACTTTTTTCTGGTTACAGCTTTTAAAATCTGAAAATTGGCTGTTTAATATTGGAAATTACACATTTTGGGGTTTCAGACTGAAGATCTCCTAAGGCTCTGGGAAATTACTTTTTCACTCTTTTCTTATTTTGGTGCCTAAACAAATTGGTCATGTAATTGAAAAATAATCAAGAGATTAAACTGAAATATAATAATAATTGTTAGTTTTAGCCTTATTTCAGTTTTTAACCAGTTCTTCTTTTGTCACTAACAATAGCCCCCATTTCCATGCAAAGAAATGTGAAAAAAGTGCATCAATCTTCATTATATATAAGTGTTCCTTATCAGTGGAAATAGCCGGGTCAACTTTGTCCTCATTTGCAAGCATTATGTTATAAATACTGCAAGGGATTCAGGTTACCTGAAGTTTTTTTTTTTTTTTTTGCTCTGAGTGTTTTTCCACACTCAGTCATTTGACACTATGGATCTTGTTTTATGGCTCCCATGATCTGACAAGCCTTACGTAATGGTCTGCTGGGTTTTCCAAGAGAATAGCATGAGGTCATTTGATGAATTAAGGGAAAACATTCTGATTTATTCTGCCTGTAGTTGCAGGAGGGCTGGGGATCTGATGTACATCATGACGTCACTGTTGTGTAATTCCAAATCTTATCTCACACTTTTGAACCCAAAACAAAAACAGATGCCTGTGTTCTCAGTTCTCATGTGCTCTAATATCAAAAGTCATGGAGTCAGGTTTGGGATCAGAAGACTGTAGATGTAATGAATGACAACAATGATACTGCTATCACTGAAATGTACTCGTGTCGATTAGCTCAGCTGGATCCCTGTAGGACCCAGTCACTGTATTAGAATGTGTTAGATGAAAAAGCAAAGCCTGTCTCTTTTTTTGTCTCCCCCTTTTTTTTCTTTCTTCTTCTTTTTTTTTTTGCAGCAACTCAATTACTTGGCCGTTACCCCTGGGAAGTCGCTGAATCTCCCCAAAACTAAAAACCTATTTCTCTCTTTCTCTTTTATCTCTTTCAGACAAACCACCTCACTTCACACCAGCCCAGCCTCCTGATGGTAAGTCCTCAGTGGTTTCTCTCTGCTCGCCTTCGTTGACCGCTGGGTTTCTGGGGGGTGCCTGCGAATAATGACCGCAGACAGCAGATCCCTGCCTTTGAAGTGGGCAGCCGTCTGTGCGCTCTGCCAGATTTGGCTGCCCTTCTTTTTGTTTCGACACTGTTGGTATGGCAGGCACGTGGCCAGGCCTGCTCTGGTCTTTGATGTAAGAAGGATCTTTTGATGACTTGATTTAATCTGCTCTGCATGGCCAGTTGGGCTGATGTTCAATACCTGTTACCAAAGCAGCATTCATATCTTTCTGATAAGGGCTAGTAGGATACACCCCTCCCTTTCTACGAGTAACAGGGCCTCGGTGAGGCACCATTTCCTCACCTTGTTATCTATATGTTCTCCAGCACATCTTTAGGATGAGTGCTATGTTCTTCGGTTGTTTTTAGCGCAGTAACACGAGCCATTAATTATAAAAGCAACAATTTATTTCCAAAACAGTAGATCTCTGCAAGCTTTAATTGGAGAAAAACAGCTGGTTTTCAAGCTGCTATCATGAATATTTATTAGAGGCAGCACAGTGAGACAGTGTTTGATAGACTTTGATGTTTTTTTGCTGCACTGTCAGATAGCCAGGGATGGACTCCTACTACTTCTGAAGGTGTTGTATCATCCTGCTTGTGTGCAGGCTACAAAGCCAGAGGTTTGGAGAGAAAAAACACGAAGAGAAAATGTTTCTAATGATCCCAAGGCCGACTGATGCCAGGGACAAAGGCCACAGTGTGGGTTTGCTGAAACTGTTTCTGATAATTGCTCAATCACTCGCCCCATAGGCCAGCTTGTTTGGCAAAGCAGTTTGTGAAAGATGTCAGCTTAAAAAATATGTCAAATGAAAGGTGGTTTGTGATGAATATAATTGTGAACAGCCTATTGTCGGGACAACGCACTGTTCACTGTCAATGTAAAATGGCTTCAACAAATAATTGTGCTTGATTGAAGCATTTCTCAACTCTGCCTCACCTCAGCACCTGAGGAGTATACGCGTTGTCTGGCTGTTTTCATCTTTTGTGCCTCATCACAAAACACTGGAGATTCAATTGCAGTCGGCACAGCTTACAGCAGCTATTTGTTTTTGTTTTAATGACAGATGAAATTGACTTGACAAATGATTATATCTTACAGAGAGGACTCTATTTGTCTGCTTTTCAAGCAAATATTGCCATAAAATTTGGCTCTCTGCTGGGAAAATGAGAAATAGTATGCAGGCACCGAAGCAGCCCATTTCTGTCCTCCATTGAATGTTCCCGTACAAAAGAAATAACGCCCTGCTTATCGATTGAGCCACTCATTTCCCATGTATTAAAGTTTTTGCTGTCTGAAGGGCACAGTTTGTTTCTGCACTAGTCAACCGTTTAAAAGCTGCTGCTAGCCCTTAATTACATTTCCAATAGTTCTGTAGGCTTTCCATCAGCAGCCTATGCTGTTTTAATATGCCAAGCAAAACAAAAAGCAAAGTCTCCAATCAGCAGGGTAAGCCTGCCCCGTGGGACCCAGTTTCTCTGGGTCATTTAATGCTGAAGAGATTAGCGAGACAATTAGAGTTGGCCCAAATATGGTAGTAGGCCACTTTTTGTAGACGTATGGTTTTAGTAGCAGTGGAGGGGTGATTTAGAAGATGCTGCAGACCAGCAGAGGGCTAATATAGCCCTGCCATTAGTCAAATAGGCTCCAAAAGGAACAGGGCTTGTTCTACTGAACTTGTCCTCAGTGCCAAGGACGCTCACTCCGCTCCCCAGCACTTAATTACAGGAAATCACAGACAAGATACCAAGGAGCCTGCATTTTTAAACAGCCTAGTTTGTCTCTGAAATGCCGTTTATGAGACGTCCTTATTAGCGAGAGGAGATTCTGCAGAAAGTAAAGGAATTTGTTCTGCAAATTAGAGCGAGAGAATCTTGGGAGCTGTGGGGGGGTGCAGGTTCGGCACAACATAAGCAAAGCTCTTACATGATATTTATGGCGTGTGCCACCCCAAATAGCTGATGAATCCTCCCCAATGAATGGCCCATAATCACCAGTCAAAAAAGTGACAAAAGTCACAAAGCAGCCTTTAATTAGGCTCTTTCTTTGAAAGCTCAAAGCAGCAGTTGCTCGGCTCTGGCCATACTCATTATTGCCTGTCGTCTCCTGATAATAAGACAGTTGTTGCGTGTTTGGCCAAAGCTAAAAAGCTCATAGAATTTACAGCTTGAGGGATTAGTATTGGACTTTGGAAAGTGGGACTGAATGAGAAAAATTGTTGATGAATGAGGCTCTTGGCCCCCAGCTGTTCACAGCCACACGCAGAGAAAACACTGAAAATGCTTGTCCGCTTGTTAAGGACATACGAAGGAGGCGCTGGTAATATTATGTGTGGTCTCTCTTAAGACTTACGATGGGTTTTCCAGTTATGCCACTTGAACAAAATGGATTCTGTCTCGGAAAGTGTGAAGATGTTTCCCTGGAGATATATCCTTCATTTCATCCTGTTACAACGTTAGGTAGCTAAACAATGGCCAAACGAGATTCAAAACAGGACAGCCCTTCACTAGGATGTGTAATGAGAGAGCAGAGCGGCAGACAGTTCAGAGGTCTCCTGTGACTGCAGCCATCTCCAGCACCACCTGCCTGGCAAAAGCCCATTCGCTGTAAATCTTTCCATTTCACATTTGTCACTGACAGCTCTCTCCAGAGGATGCTCCTCGCTGACAGTCAAAATAAACTCCTGGACTGAAATGTGATTTGATCTAAGACGGTGGGATGCCTGTAAAAAAAAAAGTGCCAGCGGGCTCACTTACACTTTGAGAAGACTACCCAGAACTGACATAACTGCTTTTCAGCTCTGGGAGAATACAGTAACCAAGGGCTCCTCACCCATTACCCCCTCAGATACACACACACGCATGCACACACGATGCTCCTGTAATTTATTCTGGGAGCCTTTCCCTGTGTTCTTGACAGTAAGCCTGACTCAGAGAGAGGCAGAATTAATTATGACTCCTCGGCCTATCTTAATTAAATCTTTTCACATCATAGATTTTACACAACAGAGGCAAAAGTATCTACCTCATCTTTTAGCCAGGGCGGGGTTACTGGCTGAGGAAGTCTTACATCAAGATATCAAAGGTACACTGTAAAGTTGCCTCTCTAGGATTATAATTTAACAGAAGAGTTGTCATGTCTGGCTTTTAACAGAGTGCAGCTTGTTAGCTCACTGTTGTTGAGGCTGGTGGGTGAAGCAGGCAGCCTTGACTTTATCTACAGAAAGTTTGTTGCCCTTTTAAAGTACACAGAGATCTCAAATTGCACGACAGAACTCTGTATCCTCATTTTGGCCTGCCTCACTTCATATCAGAGGACTCAGCAGAGGCTTCTGTGAGCATCTGAAGAGCCAGCGAGTAGCATTTTTCATAAACACGCGTAAAAGACAACAGAATTAGACAAATATGTAAACCCCCACATCTAACATTTCGTCAATGGCAGCCTTCCTACTCAGACTCGCCTCGACTCACCTCAGCTTACCCAGTATTGATCGACCAAGATAGGCTAGAAGCAGCCATCCAAAGAGAGAAAAACAAAAATATTAGCCAGAGAAGAGGGAACTGAGTGGGCCAAAGCAGTAAAGCGCGGCACTATTTTCTTTTGATTTCCTATGACACGGAGTAATTGTTGACACAGTTAGCAATGCAGGTTTTCTTTGATATGTCCTCCAGCTGTGGAGTGAACCTCACCCGTTGTTGATGCATGTTAGTCAGGGACCTTGGACCTTGTAAGGATCAGCAGTTCTTTGATGTGGATGTACATCACACTGAGCTATCTGTGGCTGTGATCTGGAAGAAGCATCCCTGAAAGTCATGTCTCATTTGGTGGTTTCCATCTCTGATTGTTGCTGTGATTGTTGCAGAAATAAATGGTAACAATCCAGCATGCATATCATACATTTATTCAGTGAATGTTTTTAATACAGTACAACCTTCGACTATTTTATAACCCCCATTTCTAAAAAAGTTGGGATCCTGTGTAAAATGTGAAATGTAAAACAGAATCCAGTGATTTGAAAATCCTTTCAATTAATATATTCAATTGAATACAGCAGAGACAAACGATATTCAGTGTTCAAACTGATAAACTCTTGTTTTTTTTTTGGAAATATACACCCATTCTGAGTTTGATGCCTGCAGCAGTTTCCAGAAAAGCTTGGACAGGAGTAAGAAAAGACTGGGAAAATTGTGGAATGGAACATTCCAGAAGTAAGTAGATTAACTGATAACTGGTAATACTAGCACGAGTTGGTATAAAAGGAGCACTCCTGAAAGGGTCAGTCATTCACAAGCTTAGCACGAGGTTCCCCTACCATGTGCAAGACTGCATGGTCAAATAGCTCAACAGTTTATGAGCAACATTTCTCAAAGTGTATTTGAAGGAATCTAGAGATTTTACCACCTACAGTTCATAATATTGATTAAAAAATGCATAAAATCTGGTGAAATCTCACGACTGAAAGCCAACATTGAATATCTGTGACCTCTGATCCCTTATGTTCCATGGCCTTAAAAACTACAATAATTCTGTGATGGATTTTACAACATGGGTCCAGGAACCCCTCACAAAACTATTCTCAGTTAGCTAAGTGCATTGCTGCACCCACAAATGGAAGTTAAGACTCTGCAGAAAGACAACAAGTTCGAGAAGCAGTGCAAACTTCTCTGGGCCCGAGCTCATCTGAGATGGACTGATTCAAAGTGGAAAAGCTTGCTGTGGTCTGACAAATCCACATTTCAAATTGTTTTTGGCTGTCCAGTCCTCCGGGCTAAAGAGGTAACAAAGCAACATCCTGATTGTTATCAACAAAAAGGTTGAAAGACTTAGCAGCACAAAGATGGAAACACAGCTTCCACGGGTTTATGGCGGTGTATTAGTGCCTGTGGTAAGGGTAACTTGCACATCTGTAAAGCTACCGTTAATACTGGGAGGTACATACAGGTTTTGGAGCGGCATATAATTAGTTTAAAGATGAGATGTTTTTCAGGGATGTCCTTACTTATTTCAGCAAGATAATGCCAAGTCTCATTCTGCATGAGATACAACAGCATGGCTTGGCAATAAAAGACCTGTCTCCCATTGAAAATGCATTTTGCATTATGAAATGCAAAATACGACAATGGAGACCCTGAACTGCTGAGCAGTTTAAGATGTACATCAAGCAAGAATTGGGGAGAATGTCTTCAGTTCCCAGATGCTCACTGAGCATTGTTAGAAGTAAAGGTGATGTAACATAGTGGTAAACATACTCCTGTCCCAACTTTTTTTGAAATGTGTTGCAGGCATCAAATTCAGAATGTGTGTGTAGTTATGGTAAATAGTAAATGGACTGGTACTTATATAGCGCTTTTCTACTCTAACTGAGCACTCAAAGCACTTTTTACTACAAGCCTCATTCACTCATTCACACACACATTCATACAGCCCTTTATTCTATGCCTTAACTATCACACACACACATTCACACGCCGATGGATGCATTGGGAGCAATTTGGGGTTCAGTGTCTTGCCCAAGGACACTTCAGCATATAGACTGGAGAAGTCAGGGAGCGAACCACCAGCCTTCGTGTTGAAAGACGACCTGCTCTACCTCCTGAGCCACAGCTGCCCCACACTTCCAAAAAATAGTACCAAAAAACAAACGAACAAACAAAAAAATAAAATTTATCAGTTTTAACATTAAATATCATATTTCTGTGCTGTATTCAATCAAATATAGGTTGAAAAGAATTTTAAAGTTACTGTATTCTGTTTTAGTCCCATTTTCCAGTGTCCTAACTTTTTCAGAATTGGCATTTGTATTTACTGATACAACTTAATACTCATTAAATCTTTTCATTGCAGGAACTCTCTTTATTTTGTTTCAAAAGTCACAGTTAATTCATGCAAACTATGTATGATTGAATTTGCTCTTCCCTATTCCTCACAACAGAGCAGGAGATTTAAAAATGGAGCAATAAAACAGAAAACAAAACAAAAACTTTCCATTATGAGCAGTCTCCAAAATGAAATGGAAGGAATGACATTAGCAGGATAAACAAAACCCCATTGACAGTAAGAATCCATTGGAGCTAATTAATAGTCTCAAGCTGCTTATCGAAGCCCTTATCACTCAGCGTGGCAGTGCAGGGGGATGTTGAAAGCCCACCCTTCCTCAGCTCTTTGTCATATATTGAAAGTAATTAGCATGCAGAATTGCCTAATGTCACTTTAAATGAGCTCTCTGTGTTGGTCGCATGTCGACGGCAAATGTGGCTATTCAGCAGCAGTGAAAGGCCGCGCTGCTCACTCCGTCTCATTAACACAGCGGCAAGTTATTTTAAATCAGGACTCAGTCATCATTCCACTTTAAGCTGTGATGGGCAGGCGCTAATTTAATTGTTGGGTGGTGATGTTAGAAAATAACCACACTGTAAGTGTAACCAATGCGAGGAATTTCATTGTCAAGTTGTTAATTAGAAAAAAATAAGTGGCCCGCCGTGTCGACGTGTTCTGGAAAAATACTGTGCAGTGATATCCTGCTGTTGACCGAATCCTGCATCACAGTCAATGTTTCGCTTATTAAGAAGTGTGAGTTAAAGGAGCATTTCTGCTACGGAGCTGACAATATCTGTACAGTTCGCACAGATACTGTATGTCTTAGTTTTCTGCAGAAGCAACGTTTGCTGTGAGAGTCAGACATCTGCAGTTCACTGCTCTCTTCCAAGCTCTTGTTCTGTCAGACTCACACACACACGCGCGCGCGCTTACTCTCTCCTGAACATTTCACCCCGTGCTTCTTGTTTTTCTTCACTCAGCCAGAAACATTGTTTACAGATTGGAGCTGAACTTCAGGATGTGTGCATGAACACACATACACTCCAAGGGTATACACACACAGTACGGAACCCCTGAGATCCGATTTTACAGTTTGTATCAGCTTTTATCCGAGTCTCTGTGTATGTGCTGCGGGAGTGCCAGCGTGTGTGCGCTGTTCCTGTGTCTTGAGTTTGCATTTTGAATCTGTTGTGTGTGTTTCTTGGAGGTTCATTCACAGGGAGGGCAGGAAACTGCCCATTGTGAACATCCCACCCTCAGTGTGACCCTGACACATAAACACACGATAACAAACACTAACACACACCCACAGAAGGTTTAAAAACGCGCTTGAACTGAACAACATTCACCATTTCTCATACTCAAAGTAAAGGTATTACGTTGTTTCTTTTGTGCAATTTATTGGAAGGTCTGGGGTCACACAGAGCGGGCAGCTCTTTGTCTACATTTGTTGTCGTCACTGCTTTTCATTTGAACCCCTGACATCAACCAGATTCTGTGTGTGTGTGTGTGTGTGTGTGTGTGTGTGTGTGTGTGTTGAATACATGCGTTCTGCTCCACTGGATACAATTACAACACATTGACGCATGGCCCAGCAGCATGTCAGTGACACCATTTATGCATTGCTATTTTTTTTTCTTTTTTCCCCCCACACTACACAGTCAAGCACACACACACACACACACACACACACACACACACATACACACAGAAATGGGAATTTCATCTAGCTGCACTTTGGTGTGTGTGTATCTGTGTGTGTGTGTGTGTGTGTGTGTGTGTGTGTGTGTGTGTGAGGATCTGTACAGCATGTTGATCGCTGCCCTCTCACTGAGCTTTAGTAAGATTTATGATAGCAGGGAGCGTGACAGAGGGAAGAAGATATTGAGACAAAGAGAGAAACGAAGAGAAGAAGACTGTAAATCACTGTTATTTAAATGTTTCTGTTTGGCCTTTTCTCACAGTGTGAAGGAACACATTGAACTACCTGGGTAATATATACTGTATACTGTAGCAGGGCAGTAAAAGGAGCCAGCATATTATGCTGTGTGTTACAGTGTGACACAGCACCCAGAGCCACGGCAGTGGGTAAAGAAACATTATACTGTTTACTCTCTTGTCAAAGTTTGAAATAGCATTCATGCACATTCATTGAGGATTTATGCCTTTTATATTTATTTGTACGTGTATAGTCTGTAAATGCTGATTTGTCCTCCATGGGTCTCATAGCAAAGCAAGGGCCTCTGCTATCGTGAATGAGACAAGACTTTTGAGTAGCGTTTCTTTTATTTTTGTATAAAGCAGACACAAAATCTTCACATATGTCATTTTTTACTTTGGACATCAGCCACATTTTTGAATGAAAGACATTTTTCCTTAATAAATTTCCAATCAACTGTCTTCTCAGCACTTTGCAACATTCCTCAGGGCTGAATGCAAAGCCTCACGTGAATAACATTTATGTATCATGCTGTATATTAAACGGATAATATAAATTACAGTTGTTGCATCCACATCCTTAAGATAGCACTGTGATGAATTTCTGATTTAATAGTAAATCTCATGCGCAAAGGTATAGCCAAAGGTAGATTGAAGATCATTCTTACAGGTTTTTCGCCTCTCCTTCTTCTCCGGCTGTTCAAAATAAAGGTAAACCCTGTAAACAGACTCTAAACACGCAAAAATGAAACAATAACTTTATTATCCATATTACCTCAAAGTCTTTACTTTACTAGTACCGTCTGTGCTACTAGTAAAGTGGACAGCACAATTCAAGTAATACAGTCCCCCAAAGGTATTGGCATAGCACGGTCAATTCATTTTTGTTTGCTGTACGCTGAAGACATTTGTGTGTGAGATCAAAAGATGAATATTAGAAAAGATATTAGAGTTTCAGCTTTTATTTCCTAATATTTACATGGTAAACAACATAGAACATAACACATTTTGGATCAAACCACCCAGGTTTTCAAGTGAGCGCAAGTAGTGAAACAGAAAGTTTTCAACTAAATTAAAGTCAGAATACTTAATATTTGGTTGCATGTCCCTTGTTTGCAATAACTGCATTAATGCTACTGCCCATAGGCTCCACCAGATTTCTTGTTTTTTTATTGGTTATGCCTTTCCAGGCTTTTACCACTGCATCTTTTAGTTCACATGTTCACATTTATTAAAATCTGTCCAGCCCGAAACCTTGTATTATTCCTCCTGAAGAAGTCCTTTGTTGAGGTGGCAGCGTGTTTTGGATCATTGTCTTGCTGCATAACAAGGGTTATCCCAAGTAGTTTGGGTGCATTTCTCCATAAATTGGCAGACATGTAGACTTCTGCGTTCATTCTGCTTCTAACATCATGAGTTACATCATCAAGAAAAATGATTAAGCCTGTTCCAGAAGCAGCCATACAAGCCCACTGTTTTTGAAAATACCTCTGATGGATTTTCCTTCATTTCTCAGCTTCAGAATGGCATACTCTTCTCCCATAAACAGGTCTTCATGTTGATCTGTCCTTCTTAACTACAAATGCCATCTTCAGAGGTGGAGACCAAAACTTAAACTGCCAGCAAATATCCAGGTTTGCTTAATGATTAAACAATCAATCTCATGTGAGATACCTGGGTAACCAGAAATACCTGTCACCTGTCGTGTTCCAATACTTACAGTGACTTGAAAATTTGGGCAGTTTGATACAAAATGGGTTGAACTCTATGTTGTTTAATGTATCTAGATGTATATTCTGGGGAATAAAAGCTGAAATGCTGATCTCTCTTTCCATATTCATCTTTTATTTCACATACAAATGTCTTCAACACACAGCGAAAACAATTAAGAGACCTCGCTGTTCCAATACTTCTGGAGGGGACCGTATTTAAGAAACCATGAATACTGTGAGGCATTTTACTACATGCTTAAAGAGTCATACAGTACACAGCCATAAATTGCAACCCCAAGCATGGAAACTAAACACATGGAACCTTCCAACATGGATATAAAAAATATCATTAAAGTGGCTAAGTGATACTCTATCTAGTTCATTTATTTCCTTCATAGCTGGCTTTGTTTGCATATATTTTGTTTACTTTTTATTCATTTAACTAATTGCATTACCTCACCCAGGCATACACCTGTGTGTCTGCACCAGAAAGAACAAATAAAGCGTATTTTCTGTTCTGACAACTTCTCATCCACCCGCTTGTGCATTTCCATAAAAAGACAGAGAGAAAGGAAAAAAAGGAGAAAAAAGAAAAAGAACAAAGAATTGAAGATAATTTGAACAATTTAGCTGTTGTGTTTAGTCTTTGAAAGAAAGATTGAAGTTATTGTGTGTTTGCTGATTGTAGCGAATGAGCATGTAAGCCTCAGAGTGTGCGCGCAGCTCTGTAATTTGTTTGTTTGAATAGTTTTTATGTTGGGTGAACTGCTGAGTTTCCACAGTCACGCACTGTGATGAGCATAAAAACAGAAAGTTCTTTGAAAAATGTCAAAGGTTTTCCATAATAAGCCAACAGACGTGCTTATATGCGTCTGTATATCTGCTCTGCACTCATTCAGTTTTGCTTGTTTATCCACTAGAGTTTTATGCACCCTAGTACACTCTGTAACTCCATAATTAGGGGTTGGTGTCACTAAAGGCAAACACTGTGTGTGTGTGTGTGTGTGTGTGTGTGTGTGTGTGTGTGTGTGTGTGTGTGCTATTTAAACTTGAGGACACTGCTTCATTTGCAGTAAATGGATGGTTGGTCCAACTCCATTTAAGGTCAGAATTAAGGGTTACTGAAAAGCAAAATTTTCAAAATAATTTTAGACTAAAAAACTTGTCCCCATTACATTAAAATAGTAAAAGGGGAGGTGAATTAATGGTTTTTAAAGGGAGCATTTAATCAATTTTACCAACTGGCTCATAATCATAGACTGTAAAGAAAAAATGGAAATGACTTCACCTAGTGGATTATGGGTTACTGTTTTGACACCTTAGCTTTGGTGTTTTGGTTGTCTCTATCTTGCTTTTTAAGAGTCAGAAGTGACCATATTTGGATGAGCAGGTATAGTGCTACATTATCAGCCAATTTAGCAAGCTTGGTTAGCAAATGTGCATCATAAACCAAAGGAGTTCCATCTTACAAACACTAATACTTGCCAATTCTTCTTTTTCTTTTGGCTGCTCCCTTTAGGGATCGCCATGGCAGATCATCTGCCTCTATCTCGCCCTATCCCTTGCATCATCTTCTCTCACACGAATCCTTTTCATGTTCTCCTTCACTACATCCATGAACCTTCTCTGTGGTCTTTCTCTTTTCCCCCTCCCTGCCAGTTCCAGCGTCAAAATCCTTTGTCAAATATACCCACTACCCCGCCTCTCAACATCTCAACTTTGCCTCTGTAACTTTGTCTCCAGACGTCTCAACCTCAGCTGTTCCACTGATGTACTCATGTACTCTAATGTTGTCCATCCTGGTCACTCCCAGTGAAAATCATAACATCTTCAATTCTGCCACCTTCAGCTCCACCTCCTGTCTTTTTGTCAGTGCCACCATCTCACTAAAGCTTGCCAATTAATGCTATCATATAAAGTTATTCTTTCATTTTTCTCATTGATTAAACTTGAGCAAAGACTTTTTAAACAGCACGTTATTTGTCATATAAGTGCATTAAAATGCTCCAAAAAGTGTGAAATTGACAAAAGGATTGGTGCAGCATCAGCAGTAATCGCAGTGAAGAGAGAGCTGAGTGTGGAAGTGAAGCTGTTGATTTACTAGTCATTCTACTTTCCTACCCTGACCTATGGCCACGGGCTGTGAGTAGTGACCAAAATAATGAGAGTATGGATACAAGCCTCAGAAATAAGCTTCTGCTTAAGGGTAGCAGGGCTCTCCCTTACAGATAGGGTGAAGTGCTCAGTCAGAGTTGTGGTGGTTCAGGTATCTTTGGTATCTCACCAGCATACCTCCTGGGCACCTCCTAGGTGAGGTGTTTCAGGCATGTCCTACAGAGAGGAGGCCAAGGACAGACCAAGGACACACTGGAGAGATTACATCTCTTGGGTTGCTTGGGAATGCCTGGGTATCCCCCTGAAAGAGCTGGATGAGGTGGCCAGGGAGAGGGGCTCTGGGTGTCTCTGCTTAGTCTGCTGCCCCTGGATAAACAGCAGAAAATGGATGGACGGATGGATCCTCTTAAAGGCACCAACACTATTCAGTTTTAAAAGATCAAGTTCATTTATTCAAATTGGCTAAAATGATGCCAACCATACAATTAGCAGCTGTATTTGTCAATGGCACTTATCTAAATGGCCATACACCTTAAGGCTTTAAAAAGGTTGAGTTATATTAAAGTAAAACCCACTGTAACATTACAACAAAGGAGGAAAGAGCTATAGAGATCAAGACCAGTTTCGGTATTTTTGCTTTATTAATGTGTATTTCATCTGTAAAGTTGGACATTTTTAACATGGGGAGTCTATGGGGATTTGCTCACATTTGGAGCCAGCCTCAAGTGGCCATCCAAGGAACTGCAACATTTTTGGCACTGAGGCGTTGGCTTCACACTTGAGTATACTTTGCAGTTTGAAGAATTTAAAGAAGTTGTATTGAAAGAGTGTATGACTGGTGCTTTCACTGTTTTTTGAATAAGACACATACTAATGACTGAAAGTTAGTGTATTTCAGCCTTTTCTACTGCAATTGTGATTCTCCTCTGAGCACTACAATTTTATGGCAGTGCAATAATAAATCTCTGGAGTTCTTTAAATATTAAAAAAGGAAAAAAAAGGGAAAAGTCAATATTCCATGAAATACATTTTTATGTGTATTTGTTGCACCTGCAGTATGAAAAATTGTGTGTCCATCGCTCCAGTAATAATACAGTTGTTTTTAATTTTCTTGACAAATGACACAACTGCAAGCACATGCACAAGCGCACCTCAAAGTGAAGCGTTATATGTATGTGTCTCACTTGATATATGGTTCACCGGGTGGTGTATCAAATAACAGCAAAGCATTCACTTTCACGAGACAGGCACACACATGCACTCAACATGTGCTGCACACATGTGGAAATTTATTGCGAGTGAGCTCACGTCTTCCACACACACTCTTGTAGGAAACAAGGCATCTAGTGTGAGTCCCTCCACATGTGATATGTATTAGCTGTGACATTTCCCACTGGTGTCTGACAGCTCTTATCTCCCACAGCTGTCTCCCGCCACTATACACTGCAAAAACTTCTTCTTCTTACACTAACAAATTACTTATCTCAGCGAGTTCAAATCAAAAGCACAAGATTACAAATTATAGCTTAATTTTAATATCCCTTTTGTAATTTTCCTAAATTAAGTGTCAGATCAATCCACCTCCGCTTCATCTTGATGCCACAGCTCGATTCAAAGACGTAATCATGAGTGGAGGTGTTTTAGATTCCTGTTTTTTAGATATTGTCTGAGAGGTTAAATCAGTGTTTAATCAGGTGTGATAATGTGCAGCCTTATTCTTTATCATTTCCTCTCTTTGTGCTGCTCCCTGTAAAAATAACACAGCCACAGACTAAACTACAAACTTAAAGCCACACACACACAAACACACACACACACACACACACACACACACACACACACACACACACACACAAACACCCCCCCCCCC
>VUQH01082017.1:0-17238 GCA_015106775.1 Etroplus canarensis | reverse complement strand
GCATGACTGTGGCTACAACCTTCAGCTGTGTTTTTGTCTACAGTAAATGTTGCACAATACATATGCATGTGTATGACTCCTGTGAATAAAAAGTGTGTGTATCTAATTCAATCCATTAGTCGTGGATGCTGCTCATGCATGGTACTTAGACGGAGGAAATGGAGGCATGTAGAGGCACTGGTGCTGCTGTGGGAGAAGGGACTTACCTTAACAGTGGCTCACAGGCTTTCTGGAAGTATGTAAAGAGGGAGGAGGGAAGGAAGGGTCGGTCCCTAGATTGACAGCAACTTGGAAAATGGTTTGTTCTCAATGTGGGAGTGAGGATTATATGAATATTTTATGTATTTTTTTAACTTCATATCAGTGTTTAGCTGTTTGTTGGCTGGTTCCCTCTCCTATGAAGGAACACTGGCCACAAGTAGACCTAAATTTGCATTACTTAAGGTTTCACAAGCAGTAAGTGTTGGCAGCCACATTTGTAAAAGACCTAAAAATCAATGAGCAAAACGCTAAAAAGAACCAACAATAAACAGTCAGACTGAAATGAATAGGGAGGGAGAGAACAATAGGAAGGGAAAGGAAGGAAGAAGGAGGGGGAAAGAACCTGATGAAAAGAAAATAGAGATAAGGAGAAAGATGTGGGGGAGAACGGGAGCAGAAAAAATAGTAGACGTGCAAGTAAAAAATTGTTGAGGGACAACTTAAATACAAGCATTTCTGCCATCCCGCATACTGTGAATATTAAGTTAAAATCATTCAGAAATTGACCTGAACTGAAGTTCTCCTTCGATTTATCTTCCTTTTCCAACTCCTGTTCTCTTGAAATCCCTTTTCCTTTGCCCTGGCGCTGAGGGCTTGTCAGCCTGGGGGAGGACTTAGCACCTTCAGTGTGTGTGTACAAGTGTGTGTAAGAAGCAGATAGAGAAATTTAATTAAAACAGGTTTTCCAGTTGGTGCCTCTCATGGACTGCAGTGTTTCCTGCACTCTTTTGAAGGGGGCCCAGACTGCACTGCTCAGTCAGAAGCTCAGCTGTTCCCATTCTCTGTCTTTTCAAAGGCCAACATTAGTGAGTGACTTTCAATAAAGGATGAAGATCAATCACAAATCAGAATTGGCTTGATAAAGCCAATCATTGCACAGCTGAGGGAATGGTCATTGGACTGTCTTCTGAGCTGTATTTAAGCGCAGCATGTGGTCAGCACATTTTGTGTCTACAAGGGGTGGCGTTTAAATCAAACTCAAAGCCACATAACACACATCAATTCCCTGAGAGGCAATATATATCCTCTTGTTCAAAATGAGACTTTTATGTGCAAGTAGGAGAACCAAAGGGGGAAGAAAGAAGGTGCAATTACCTCTACACCATGCTGGGTTCATCTGATGCCACGTTACAATTCAATCACTTCCCCAGCCCCCACCAACCAGTTCCATTATAGCTGAGAGGAACAGGGATTGGGTTGGGTGATGATATGAAGCTCCCAATTTTTGACTTTCAATCAGATAACAGAGTTCTTTGCTATTTTTCTTCTCCTTGACTAGTCTGTCTGGAGAGACTCTGAACTGGAGGTGTTAGAGATGACAGCCAGGTTTAGCAGTCCTGAAAGACAGCCACACAGGTCAGGAGCTGCTACACTGAGGAAGAGCAGTGATGGGGCAGATGGCAACCAACACACACACATGCACACACACCTTCTGCTCCCGGGGCAGTTTTAGATTGGTCACAGTAGTCCCCCTGCAAAAGATGAGATATGGTAATAGAGGAAACAGCTAGCTTCAGGGACTGCACACATACACACACACACACACACACACACACACACACACACAGTCATTAATGTGCATCAACACACCCTCTAGCCAAACAAACAGGTAAACAAACAGGGTGTTTGTCAAAGGATGTGCCATGAAGCCAACTTAAGTATGAGACGATAACTGTGCTTTCCCTGCTTTTCATGACCAAATACATTTTCAGTGCAAGTAAACCAGCTTATAATTGACTTTTTTGTTGCATACACTTGCACATATGAGTAAACAATGATACAAGGTGAATTATGTTCCAGTCTATGCCTGTTCAGTGGTAGGCTTGGGGATCTGTTGGTGTTTTTGAAGACATTTCGCTGAGTCCCTGTGAAGTTAAATTTTGCAAACAGCCATACATATTTAACTCTCCCAGATGCAACTTTGAGAAACTTTTTAAATTTTTAAATGTCACAATCTGCAAGATTTTCTTATAAATTCATCCTTGTGTTGCTGCTCCTTTCTACACACGATTGATTTTATGTAGGGAATTATTAAGTGCATATTTAATCGTTGTTCTAAACACTGCAAATAGGCTGTTGTCAAATGATGTGTTTCATATACATACATGTGAACACAATGCTAGAATGCACCAGAAAAAAATTAGCAGAAAATAAAAGGAAATGATATTAATTTAGTCTACAGTTCTTGTTAATAAGGCTAAAACATCGACTCATACAACTGAGGGAAACTGCAGAGCTGGGTCACATGGGTTTCATACAGTATGTACCCACTGTCAAAATAAAAACCTTTATTCATACGCCATTTATAATCAGATTAGATTCAAAGAAACTGAAACTGGAAAAACCCCAAGCTACTTGGGTTACTTAAAGGTATGACGCTATGACGGATTTTAGAAAGCCATACTGCCTTAAATCATATCTTCTTCGTGATCTTGCCCTTTTCTATCACTGAACACATTATGCTAATGGATGGAGGCAAGCCCTGCTCTGTCAAAGAGCTGCTGCTTTTAGAGGGAGTGTTCGGGTTCATCAAGTTTTAATGAGCCAGTAGAGAAATCAGCAGAGACGTCGCACACTTCACTATCCCAGCACACTCTTCTGAAGTATATGCAGCACACAGGTACAGCCGAGCTGTCAGTTTTTAGCAGATCTTTCTTTATTTAGGAAAGGCTTTTAATCTAGATTAAACAGCTAATATTGCACATAATGAAAAACAGGATTATCACAGTAATACTTCTTGCTTTCCTGGAGAAAAGGAAGCTGTGCAGATGGGGTGTAAAATCCCAACCAAAGCTTGGGCTTCCGTCTCGCTAGTCCCTATTTTTAATTGTGTTTTTACTGTTAGGTGGGGAAATGTATTTTTAAGAAAAGTATGCAGTGTATATATATTTAAATATTTTCAATATTTATGTACAACAAAATAATTGTACTTGTAAAAGCATTATTTCGGGGGTGTTTTGAGCGAATCAAAATCCAACAGCTAGAGCTTGGTTGGTGTTGGCCGAATGTATCAAAAACATTTTAGATCAGATAGGATAATTTGGGTCATGGTGGCAGCAGAAAAGACGCTGTCGATAAGACCGCAGCAAATACAGAGTGTTGAAGATAAACTTGATTTCTTTATCTTCTCTGTTGACTTGTTGTTTTCTTCCTTACTTGGAAATCCAAGAGGAGTGCTTCCCTTTAAATGTCATTTCACAGCACAGCTGAAATGTATTTACCTCCGTGATGCATATCGTCACATATTTAACCATGACATTTTGTCAGACAGACCTCCTTTACTGCACATCTCTTTCATATTCTGATGTGAAGATTGCAGCTTTCATTTCCCACATTAATCTTTGAGAGTAAGAGTTATTTTAATGGAACACTTTGCACACCAGTGTGTGAGTAGAGTGCTCTTTAATCAGTCTAGCTTGTTAAATTTCACATATGGAGGTAACATATGCAACACAGACTCCAGCATAAAGATATGTCATGATGCTTGCAGTGTTGAAATGCTCCTGTGCAGTTGCATCCTGTTTAAGCTGAGAGAGACACCAGAGTTCATACTATATTTGCAAGTGGTGCAGCAGCAGCATAGCACTCTCCTGCTATTTAACAAAGCTTTCATCCAGCTTTACTCACTCTGAATGTAAACATATGTAGGCACAGGTGGGAAGAGAAGCCATAACTCAGGTTGTGTCACCTCAGTGAGCTGTGCCCCACACTCGGAAAAAATGTCTTATGGAGATATATTACACTCTTTAAAGCAGTTGCACCATGGACGCATACAATATGAACTGTGCTGGGATGATACAACCAGAGGCAGTATCAGCGAGCAGAATCTAAAGTAAAGATCACGATTTCTCTGCTCCTTGCCTTGAGGAGCACATGCACAGAAATTGAACCATGCACACCATCTGCATTCACAGTTTGAGCTTCTGCTGTGTAGTAGAAGGTGCAGTGATTCATAAGAATATGTGAGGGGGGAAAAAGGCACCCTTCATATTGTATTCCACACAGATTTGTAACTTTAAATTGTTGGAGAAAGATAAGGCACTAATTGGAACCCTCTGTAATGTAATTAAACTTAACTCTTTTTAATAAAGAAACATTCTTTTCGTGTTATTTAGCATCTCATTTACACTACTGGATATCTTATATTGTTAAAACTTAATATAATTGGGAGAGGACACAAGAAACCTAATACTACCTGTGGACCTTAAACCTCATCTTACACGAGACTTCAACTAGTATATTGCAGAAATTGTTTCATTAATGGCTTCTTTTTCTCTTTTGGTCTCTTCCAGCAGCAGCTTTCTTGTGCTCAATAAGCCAAAGTGGGGGTATAGTATGCAGTGCACCTGAAAGAAATGAAAGCCTCCTGCAAAAGAGGCAAAAACTAGTCAGCACTTTAGAAATCGAAGTGTGTGCTCACAAATACCCTTGCAGGCTTTTCATCATTTTCCCCACTTTGCTTAAGTTTGTTTTTGGGAGAATTATTGAAATATTTGCCTCTTCTCTTACATTTGGGTATTCCCTGTGCCAAGGACATTTCATATAAAAGGGCTTGTGACATCCGAGGACCAGTGTTTTGTACTTGCTGTGTCACAAGTTTAGCTTTTTGCAGCTTATAAACCTCCCAATTGTCTACTCTGTGATAAGGACTCAAGGAGACTCAAGGATTATTGAGGATTGCTCCTGCATTGCATAAGCTAATATACTGTAGAGTCTTATTGGCTTTATGTGTGTTTGGGTGTTGGTGGGGCCATATGCTGCTGCCTAAGGACCCAGCAGGGGATCAGTGCTGAGCCGGAAGTGTTGTTATTAATATCCCAGGTGTAACATGCAACACTGTAGTCTTCCCTCATTTTTTGCCCCTTTCACTTCCATAGAATAAGGGATTATTGTATGTGTTTATATGCATCAGGTGTGAAGGTTTGAAATTCTAACTATGAAAATGTTGATCAAACTATTGTATCTGTGTGTCAGAAGTCTGGGTATAGACGGAGGAGTTCTAGTTGAAGAGGGAATTGGTATAAAAATTGATAATGTGAGAAGTGTCAAAAGAGTGACGGGAGAGAAATGGGGATGGGATTGATGAGTGTACTGATGGAGTATGTGCATGTGAGTGGGGTCTGGTACTGCCTGTTCTTCTACCTTGGGAGATAATAACTCAGTCCAACACATTTGCAGACACATTGCTCAGCACTGTCACTTGTATAGTCTGGAATATTCCAAAAGGTCCTTTTAAGGATGAACATTTTGAGACTCTCCAAGTCATTATCTCCATTTTTCAAAATGGTATGTTGAAGGGAATTTATTTGCTCATGTCATCTATTCATCCCTCTGAAGTTTTGTCAAGTCTTAAATTTTTCACCATGTTTTGCAGCAGACTTGCTTTTGATGGGGCTATAAAATGCCACTGCTGTTTACACTCACATCACTCACATTGCTTTAATAAGAATTTATAGAGGGGTTGACAGACAGGCTGTTTCAAAGTTCCAAAAAGTTGGGGGACTCACAATTGATGAATGGGAAAAAAAGGAAAGAATAGTGATCCTACACTTGCCATTATGCAGCTAAGTTAAACTCTGATGGCATCATTAGGGTTATTTTCTCAGACTTGGCAGAGCTCCTGCAGAGGTTCAGTAGACTTTGTACAGTTGTTTTCACACGCTGAATAGCGTCCCCTGACTAATATATCAACTTGACACATGAAAACAGTGGCGCGCCCCTTTAAGGCCACCAATTACAGCCACTTTTCTGGCTTTTCATTGTGTGAATGTGACAGCACTGGAACATAAATGCTCTCAATTATTATTTTATTATTTTATTATTCATACCTATGGAGCCACATAGAATTAGAATTAGAAATAAACCAACTCATATCCAGTCTACACTCACACTGACTGTTTGTTATATAAAAAAATAAAACAAGACTTTGTTATTATGCCTTCACTGCAGAGCCATAGGAGGTACATGGGGCTGACTTGATCTTTATTAAACTTTGTGTGGTAAATACCTATGATGGGTAGAAGATCTGATAACATTTACGAGATTGTGGGGTCAAAGGTCAAGGCCGCACATGGTCAGAATTATGGCCGAAGCATACTGGGCAACTTCTGGGCATTTCATTTACTTCTAATTTCCTTTATTTTTATGAGAACTTTCCAGATGAAAAATGTGTGATTTTTGCCAGCTGTTAGATCACTATGATATTATAATATACAGAATGTAAAACGTGTCCTGAATACTGAGTAAAACCAAAGCACAACCTCTTAATGAGTCTTAGTTTTTGTATATTTTTTTCATCCCCAATATGAGTCTCAGCCCTGTCCCACTGCTGATTGCTCTCATTCTAGTTAAGTGGCGAAAGGTTGGAGATGTGTACCTCACCACCTCGACAGTTATTAAATAACATTCAGTGGAGGGGCAGATGGATATTAAAAAATATATCAGAGCAGCAGAACAGTGTGAGATGTGTTTGCCCTTCTATTGAAGATGCTGTGTGTGTGTGTGTGTGTTTACTGATGAAGCTGGACTGAAATGTAATTGACAGCACAGCAATGAGAATGGCTTTTATATTGAAGCCATCTGTTTTGTACCCTTGTAAATGTTTTTGTAACTAAGGCATCAATTCAAACTATCTTCACCAATCAACATTCTTTATCTGAGTGCTCCCCCCCATGCGCACACAAACACACATACACAAAGTGTGGGTCAAAGGTCAGACTTCCACCTCAATGTCTCATCCCATTATTTCCAGCCCAGTTTCCAGGATGTAAACGGTCTCATGTGGAGCTGAATACATATGGGTAAGGTTTAAACATGAATATGGAAGAGGTCGCTGCCACCACTTTCTTTCTCATGCACATACACACATGCATACAAATACACACATCAGTGTATGCGTGTGCATGTGTGGCCATCAGTGCATAAGTGGCCAGTCATCCCCACCCAAACCAGCTGGAGATCATCTGCAAGAAGGCGATGGACACTGAACAGCCTGACCCCACCCACCCTCATGTACTATTCATAATAACCTTTCGACTGCCTGTTCCTACACACACACACACACACACACACACACACACACACACACACTCACAGACATACATAACTCAGGCATCATGGATAGCTCCATCCTGTGGCCCCATGGTAGCTGTTAGCATATTAGTCCAAGCACGAGTGATGGGGAAGAGAAAGAAACATGAGCACTAGATGGAAGATGGATGGAGGATGAATAAATAGATCAGTGTGTTTAAAAATGAAAGGATGTGGGTTGGAAAATCAAGCCTTTCCTTGTGTGAAGGTCTTTAGTCTGATTCCTTTACACATGATAGGGAAGTGTGGGTGCAGAAAGTGAATGAATAAAACTTTTTACTTAAGGTGCCCTTTAACAAGGCACTGTATGCATTACATTGCTGCAGCTCGGCAATGCAGGCCCAAGGAGTGTGTGGAAAGATATGATTGTAAATGATTGAGTGAGTTCAGAAAGACCCTGGAGGTAACTCAGCTGAGTGGAGATAAAGTTAAAGCCAAGGATAATTGAAGCTTAAAGATACAATTTTTTTTAAACAAGTAATCAATGATGAGCATCACATGAGTAACAGTGAGTATTGGAGCCATAATGCAGGCACACCCTCTGATTCTTGTACTGATAACAAATCTATTGCTCCAAGATTTGCACAGCACAGTAGATTCATTGTGATGACACTGTAGAAGGCAATGATCTTAATGACGTTGGATCTCCAGTGCATTTTTGTTTTATCCTTCACATGGCAGTGTTTCAGAAGAGAAAGCGTTTAGTCTTGCTGTGTGCAGATTCATTAATAAAATAGGCCTCGTGTTATATTTGGTGACATGGAGTAAAGACCTGCTTCTGAATTGTGTCAATAAACATCTGGTGGAATTTCAGGCATTGGTGTGAGTGGGCATGCTCAGCTTTGGTGGCTACGTCAGTGTATTTTCAGGCTCACATTTCTGTTGAATGTATTATGTTTTGTTAAACAACAAAGCTACAATTTATTCCAATTCATAAGAGTTTGTATAAAAGTTTACATTACCCCTGAAACAAGTGATATTTTGTGTATCAAAAACGTCCAACTCAGTGTAATGGTCAAGGATGACTTCTGTCTTACTAAGAATCAACACCTGCAGCTCAATGCAGCTTCTGGCTTCTTTTAGCTCATTTAAGTATACACTGAATGAAACTCATGGTTCTTACCAATATTTTATGACATCCCATCTAAATTCATAGGCATTACTATGGAGTTAATCCTCCCTTTGCTACTGTAGCATCTTCCACTCTTCTCGAAGTGTGTTAAAGTGTGTCTATGGGTATTCTTGCCTGTTCATCCTGAACACCATTTGTAAGGTATCTATACTGATGTTGTATGAGAGGGCCTGGCTTTCAGTTTCCATTCTAGCTCATCCCAAAGGTGTTGGATGGGTTTGAGGTCAGGGCTCTGTGCGGGCCAGTCAAGTTCTGTCACTAAACTCATTCAACCATCTTGCTTTGTGCACTAGTGCACAGTCATGCTGGAACAGAAAAAGGACCTTCCCAAACTGTTCCCACGAAATTGGGAATATAGAATTGTCCAAAATGTCTTAGTATGTTGAAGCATGAAGATTTTCCTTCACTGGAAAATCGTTCCCATGACATTGTCCCTCCTTTACCAAATGTTATAGTTGGCACAGTGCAGTCAGACAGGTAATGTTCCCTTGGCATTCACCAGACCCAGACTGGTCTAATAGACTGCCAGAGAAACGTAATTTATCACTCCACAGAACATGTTTCCACTGGTGGTGTACTTTACACCTTCTCCAGTCCATCTGATGCTTGCCATTGTGCATGGTGATGTAAGACTTTCATGCAGCTGCTCAGTCATGGAAACCCATGCCATGAAGCTCCTGTCACACAGTTTTTGCGATGATGTTAATCCCAGAATAAGTTATTGAGTCAGCAGAGCATTGAGAACTTTTAACACTCAGCACCCCCGCTTTACTTTTACCACTTACAGCTGATCCTGGAGTATCTCGGAGGGAGGAAATTTCACGAACTGACTTGTTGCAACAGTGGCATCCTATTACAGTGCCACGCTCGAATTTAGTGAGCAATCCATTCTTTCACAAATGTTTGTACAGGCAGATTGCATGGCAAGGTGCTTGATTTTATGCACCTGTGGCAAGGAGACTAAAAGAAACACCTGAATTCAGTGTTTAAGAAGTGACCCAATACTTTTGTCCGTACAACATATGTGCTTGCGGAAAAAATTTGTGGATAGAATGCTACTGCACATCTTTCTCAGTAGCTGGTGAAAACCAAACAAGCACTTACAAAATCTGTTTACACTGATTTATGCACATTCATTAGATGGCAGTAAGAGTGTTCCTGTGAGACACAAATTCTTCTCTGTTTGCTAGACTAGGCTGCTTGCAACCTAGCTTGTTGGTGAACATTTTAAACATCACTCTGTGAGGCTTCTTATGGTTTTTAAAAAACATTTGAAACCACACCAAGTTACAGAGAAAAATGCAGGTCTGTCAATTTATGTATTATTACAGCTTCAGCATATTGAATCAACATTCATTAAAGCCCTAATCTGTAAAAACCATGACAGGCTTTTGCTAGTCAAGTTTAATGTACTGTAAACTGGAGGTTGTTTCTCCTTTTTTAACAGAGGTACGACATGTGTAGCACATTTGAACGCCTGAGAATACTGAAGCATTTGCAGCTTTACCATGGATTCCTTTTGGTGCTGCTTAAATGACATTTTATATCTTGCAGCTTAAGCACTCTTCCATGGGGAAATTCTTTTTTTTATGAAATGACAGAGATAATATTACAACAGAAATTGGCAGTGGACGTGAACACCATTAAATGTTCTCAGTTTGGTTCTGCTGTAATAACAATTTAATCATTTTGTGTTAATTGTTCGGGAATACTATCTGTTGTACCCTGCACATTATGGATGCTCCAACCAGCGGTGACTCACACATACTCTCACTACAGCTGACTTCTTTGTATCTCCTGCTGTCGTGTATGAAAACGAAAACACTGCATGCATAATGGGCAACAAGGCCCTTGGGTCTCTCTCTCTCCCCGTCTGTTTCAGTGTTATATTTCCTAATGAAAGCAATTGTTACTTTTCATATCTTTACTACGCAGATATCCATAAATTCAAGCTGGAAAAAATACATACCTAGCACCACTTACCATATGAATAGCCCCACATTTAGCATAAGTGATTCAAGTTAATGCAGTCTGGCACTCCATTAAATGGAAAGAGAATCTGATGCAATCTAAATTTCAAAGCTGCTCGCCTGAAATGTTCTGGCATCTTCTCCAACGACAAACTCTCCACACAGTCGCCTAGTTTAGTGGCAGCAGTAGCTGCAGCAAACCCACGTACTGCTGTCACCTTATTCTGCCTTCAAGTGCTCTTTAAGATGTCTTATTTACAAGTTGAGCACAAACAAACAGACCAACAAAGTGGTTAATATGAGTCTTAAATTGGAATTTTCCGTGGTGCCCAAGCTACAGAGAAGATGCCCATGTATGAAAAGTGTTGTATTATTAAAATTGCTGCAACGTAATAATTCTATTGTCATTTATTTATTGTCAGTCTTGTTTGACACTTACATGAACAGTAGAAGCGGAGCTTAACAGAACATGAAATGCTCTAGACAGTTTCTCTTTTTCTGCTGCTGCTCTCAGCAGCTTTATCTCACTTACTTTGCGAAATGAAACCACAGCTGCTATGCTAAAAACAAAGCCTTTTGTTACAGGGTCCATTTTGGTGTTACATCTAAAAGAACTTGAATGGGTGACAAGCCATATTTACACTTTGTGAACTTGGAAGGAGCTTATGAGAAGAGATTGAAGGCAGTGAGAGCTAGTAGCACTCCATATGAAAAGACAACAAAAGTCTGGCACAAGGAACAACACATGCTGTAATGTTTTCCTGAGCCGAGGACGCCTCCCGTCAAATCCAAACTGAAGGTTTTTAGAGAGCGATGCCGTTCAGTGAAGTTTACCTGCAGCCCAGTATGCCTTGTGCAGATATACTCTGCATTTGTTCCTGTGCAGCTCAGAAATGAAACGAACACAAAGAAAGAAACCACATTTGGCTTCATTTTGCATGAAATCATGCTTGTGATGGAATTCCACCTGTCTCACTTTCCAAACTTGTCTCAAGCCCACCTAAGTGGAGCTGAACTAATACATCGCAACATGATCCCTGTTGATATGTTGCCAGGATGCGCTGTCCTAATCGGCTTCAGACATATGTCATTCAGGCTATGGATCATTAGTGTGCCCTCCAGGGGGAAACATATCATGCAGTTGAGTCGATGATGATTCAGAAATGAATACCTTTCCCTCGTTCTCTCTTCCCACTCTGTTCCCAGAGGTAGAAAGGGAACACGGCTGAAGAACAAGCGTGGAGAGCGACCGCGAGACTGTGGAGACAAAGAGAGGCATTTATCTGTATTTCCATATGTGTTTAACATTGGGAGATACTAAATCGCTCAGCCAAGGAGCCTTTAATGGATGAAACATGTGCGCCTTATGCTTTAGTAGACCATGCCGTTTTCAGTCAGTGTATTTGTCATTGCCCATTAAAAGTGTTTTCCATATAAATTGGTTGGTGTACGCTGTGATAGATAAGCTATAGCGCAAGAAAGGGACAGAACTAGAAGGGAGAGAAACCAGTGTCTGTGAATGAGCCATATTTTGTTGTCATACTGTTGCATTTGTGTTCACACGTTTATATTTTGACACACTTGCTGACAAAGACAGAGTAGCATTGGATGGTAATGGAGTAAAATTAAAACCTGTTTTTTTTCTTTTCAAAGAGGCTATTTTGGAAGCTTTGCTCCCTGATACCTGATCTGATCGCTTCCCTTACAACTTACCTGTCAGACGTCTTTTTCTCTCACTCACACACATGCACACACAAACACACATATGTGGTTCTAGAGTGTCCTAGAGATTATTCAAGCTTTCACCTTGGAATGCATTGTTTCGGTGCAAAATGGGAATGTACGCACCCTCACACAGAGACTCATATTTACTCACACAGAAAAACACACACAACAGTCAAGGCTCCACTGGACATGGAAGCAAACATTGCCTTCCTGCTTTCCATCTCGCCACAGGGCATAGCAGTGGGGTGTTACACAAGTGTGTGTGTGTGTGTGTGTGTGTGTGTGTGTGTTTGTGTGTTTGTGTGTGTGTTTATATGCATCTCTCATTGCAAAGCTGGTTTGAAAAAGTGTAGAGTTCATAAAAGAGTTATGGGTGAACTGCATTCCCCTACTTTGAAATCCCTTTGGCTGCTTCCTAGTATTTCCCCAATGGTTTGCCACAGGAGAAAAATCTGCATAGTTGATTTGGCACAGATTTTATGCTGGATGCCCTGCCTGATACAACCCTCCCATTGTGGTAGGGGCTTGTGTCTCCACCTGGGTTTGAACCGGGAGTCTTTTACGCATGAGGCAAACCTGTATGGACTAAATCAAGATGGTAAGGTTGATTTCTAGCTGTGCTCACTGTTTCATACAAGCAATTTCATGAGACATGAGAACTGCTTAAAACTTACCCTTATCGGCCTCTTTATTGGGTACACCTTTCCAAGTGGTCATGCAAATTTAAAATCAGCAAATCATATGGCAGCAATTCAATGAGTTTAGGCACATGGACATGGTCATGCCTAAATGTTTGACCTGCTGAAGTTCAAACTGAGCATCAGAATGGAGATGAAAGGGGATTTTGAATGTGGTGTGGTGCCAGTTGTCTGAGTACTTCAGATATTGCTGAACTACTGAAAAAGAAGAAATATCCAGTGAGCAGTAGTCTTCTTTGTGAAAATGCCTTGTTAATGCCAGAGGTCAGAGGAGAATGGCCAGGCTGCTTTGGGCTGACTGGAACGTAACAGTAACTCAAATAAACACTCATTAGAACCAAGGTATGCAGAAAGCTAAGAACAGGAAACTGAGGCTACAGTTCACACAGACTCACCAAAACTGAGCAAACCTTACCCGTTCTGACTTCTGCTGCTACATTTGAATGGTGAAGTCAGAATTTGGCATAAATAACATGAAAGCATGAATCCATCCTGCTTTTTATCAATGGTACAGGCTGCTGCTCATGATGTAATGGTGTAGGGGAAATTGGCACATTTTAGGCCCCTTGGTACCAGCTGAGCATAATTTAAAGGCCACTGAATACCCAATTGTTGCTGACCATGTCCATTCCTTTATGACCACAGTGTACCCATCTTCAAAAGGCTGCTTCCAGCAGGATAATGGTCCATGTCACAAAGCTCAAAGCAACTCAAACTGGTTTCTTGACATGACAGTGGGTTCACTGTACTCAAATGGGCTCTGCAATCATCAGCTCTCAATCCATTAGAGCACCTCTGGAATGTGGTGGATCATGTATGTGCAGCTGGCAAATCTGCTGCAACTGTGTGATGCTGTCATGTCAAGACCAGAATCTTTAAGGAATGTTTTCAGCACCTTGTTAAACCAGTGTTACAAAGAGTAAAGGCAGTTCTGAATTGAAAAGCAGCTCCAAACTGGTACTAGCGAGGTGCACCTAATGTATATAGTTAATGCACTCTCCAATAATTAAGGAGTGTTAGTTTACCTGAATCACTTGGAAACTTTTTCAGGAGTTTGTACGAGGTGACCTCAGTTCACCTGACATCTGAGATTTGCTCTACAAACTCATTCCAACACTTTGTTTAGCCTCTGCTCCTTCTGTTCAGTCAGAATGTAGATCCACTCTGCTGCTTTTCTGTTCTGTTAGGGCAGTTTGCTGAATAGCAGATTTTGTTGGATGAATACAGCAGGCCATAAAAGTCATGCTTGGTGGCTGACTTAATTCTGTCCTGCTCTGCTTTTAGCTTAATTTAAACTTTACTGCAAAGGCGGTAAAGTTGGCTTTCTGAAACTCTGGTTTTCTTTCCCAAATCACTGCTGAGGAGTGAGATGACAGCAGATGGATGGACAGATTGTTATTGATGTGAATAGAATATGCTCTGTTGGTCAGCTGTTAAAACCACAGCTGAAACCCAGTGGTTTTAGTGTGTGTGTGTGCATGTCTGTGTGTGTATCTTCCCTCAGATGGTCTTATTATTCATTACAGACTTTGCTGAAGTTTACTTCTTTTACTACACATTCTTTTATGCTGATGAAAACGATTCATGCTTCATAGTTTTCATTTCTTCCAATTAAGATAATCATAAAAGGATTTTCTTCTCATGCGTTTTTTTTTTTTACTGTGCACTATTAGCCTTTTCTGCTAAAACAATATATTTTCAGTCTTAATTTACAATTCATCTTATCTTGTTTACATTACAGTCATTTCACACCTCAAAATATAGGAGAAATATAGTTGGAGTGGTTTGTAAGTTTAATGTAATTATTTTTTAAATCACAGATTACACTCTTGGTTTCATTTTTCAGTTCAGTAAAGTGCCATTTTGCATATATTTTAGATGTTGTATAACATAACAGTGTTATGACAGTGATCCAACATTTCCATCCATGTAGTCACATTGATAAACTGAATAATTGATTGAGCTCTACAAGCCACTCTGTAACTGTTCTGAGGATGTGTGGATATGTGAAGGAAGTTGTGTACACTGGTGCCTGTGGTCATTTAAATTGATTTACAATGCTTGCAGTTTACTCATGACTCACACACCTTGCCTTGTATCTCTCGCTGCGAGCCAAAATGCTTCTGAAATAAATGTAGTCAAACATGAATAATTTTGGGTCACTGAAACAGAAAACGATGTTTGAAATTGTTGTTTGACGCTAGTTTTAATGAACTGATACTAGGTCAGTTCTACTGTAAGACCAGATGGCTACTCTTCCTAAACCATTTATCCAGTGACTTTTGTTTTAAGACATTGGGCTCGTATGAAGAATGAAATATATTTGTCCAATATCAAATCTGATGATGTCATCTTTATTGACCTTTCGACCTTTATTCTGACATCCAGTTTGACCCTGATAGTAGCAGGAAAGCTCTAATACTGCAAGGTAAAATGTTCTTTAAAGCATATTAAAATATTCCACAAATAATTTTATTTATTTTCTTTCGCAAAATGCTTTTGCAAATGCTGTGAATCATTGAACTTGCACTTGAAAACTGAGAACACCCTATGATTTAATAGCTTGTTGACCCACCTTTAGCAGCAATAGCTTGAGAGAATCAATTTCTATTAAACTTTACCAGTCTCTAACACCGTTCTGGTGGACTTTTGGACCACTCTTCTTTACAGTGTTGTTTCAGTTCATTGAGGTTTGCATGCATTCATTTATGTACTGCTCTCTTAAGTTTCTCCCACAGCATTACAGTCGGGTTGAGGTATGGATTTTGCCTGGATCATTGCAATACTTTGACTTTTTTGGTTTTTCAGACATTCTGTTGTAGATTTCCTGGTGTGTTTGGGATCATTGTCCTATTACATGACCCAATTTTGGCCAAGCTTTAGCTATTAGACAGATGGCCTCACGTTTGATGCAAGTATACTTTCTTATACAGATGAGTTCATGGTCAACTGCATGTACATCATAGGCTCAGATTCCCCACAGAAGTAAAAATCACGCATTAGGTTGAGTTCACCTTGTGATCGACAAGTTGCTACCTGTCCCTTGGATTCTCAGTCAATTCCTCCACTTGTTCATCACATCCAGTTTTAAATGCACTAAACAAGATTGAAACTGCCAAAATGCTCAGCATGAGGCTTTGAGACAGGACTTCATTAATCAATGGGCGACTACATTCATTTTTTGCATACAGATGAAGTGAAAACAGCACACACAGATACGCACACGCAGAGTAACCTTGTGTCAATGTTATTTTCCAGGGTCCTTGATGCTTTAGCACACTTCAGCCATCTGTCTCCCTCTTTCTTTCTTTCTCACTTTTTCTCGATATCTTGCTGTCACAGAAAACTATTGGCGTGGAAATAGGATCACTGTAGAAGCTATTAATTACATTGGATGCTAACTGCCAAGTCAAATTGTGTATCTGCGTGTGCATGTATGTAGTTACTGTACCTGTCATAAGCTTCTATAAAAGTGTCACACTTACTCTTTAACACTCCCATCAAGCAAGTATCGGTCAGTCAGACAACCAATCACCATCAGTGTGCTGCATTTTGACAAGACTTTACACAGACACGCGCGCGCACACACGCACACACACACACACACACACACACACACACACACACTAGCCACCTCACAGCAATACTGAGCCAGAGAAAGAGAGGGAGTGTGATTAAAAGGTGGGAGGGAGAGAACAGAACAGCAGCGTGTTTTTAAGAGAAATGGATGTGTATATGTGTGTGTACATGAGATAAAAAACAGCATCAATCTCTAATGACAGTGGAACTGTGTATAAAAATATAATCATACAGAAAGATGCCTATGCAAGAATGCTTGTACAAGTATTGGATTTGCTTATACCCCATCCAGAAACGATTTCCAGCAAGACCAAAGCTTGTGATTGGAGTTAATCAGACAACAATGGGCACATTTTCACACGGATGTTGATTCTCCAACAAGTATTGGTGTTAGTGATTTGTAAAGTTCCTCTCAGTCTATATTGAACAAATGCTATAAAGACAGGCTTAGCTTTTACAATTCAGCTTTTGCATTACATTCAGAAACACTTTGCATGGAGAAAATTGCTGGGTGAAAAATGGTCTCTTCATATCTAACAATGTAGCTGAACTTCTGAATCTACGCTTTCTGCATTCAGTGATTGCTACAAGAGAAGTTTCACAAAAGTTGCATTTGGGGCTGAAACTAGTGTTTATTTTCATTTGTGATTGCAGTCACTCATTTAGAATTATAGAAAGTATAAAAGATCAGTGTAGCTTTCAGGCCTGAAAAGTGAAGCCAACACTTCTTCTTCTTCTTCTTTCGGCTGTTCCCGTTAGGGGTCGCCACAGCGGATCATCTGCC
>VUQH01082016.1:0-38538 GCA_015106775.1 Etroplus canarensis | reverse complement strand
ATTATGCCGTTGTGTGATGCAGAGGGTGGGTGTGAGGGAAGAGGATGCAAGGGATAGGATGGGATGGAGGCAGGTGATCCGCTGTGGTGACCCCTAACGGGAACAGCCGAAAGAAGAAGAAGAAGAGAAACTAAGTGCACCCTTAGTCATTCCATGAATATTAGGAGGATAAGAAGCAACCAGTGCTGCTAATCAAATGCTCTTTATTAAATGGCCATCAGCAAGTGGGACTACCTCTAGAAAACCATCAGTTTTGACAGTTTGCTGGTCTGGAGCATTAGGGTGTGTATTAGTACAATGCCAAGGAGGAAAGACATCAGCTATGATCTCAGTGAAGTTATTATTGCTGTCCCATCGATCTGGGAAGGGTTCAAATGGCCATTGCCAAACAATTTGCAATCTATCATTCTACATTAAGAAAGATTATTAACAAGTGCAAAACATTCAAAAAAGCTGCCAATCTCTCCAGGAGTGGACATCCTAGAAAATTCACCCCAAGGTCAGACTGTGCATAGCTCAGAGAAATTGCAAAAAACCCAACATCTCAGACACTACAGGCCTTAGTTAGCATGTTAAATGTTAAGGTTCATGACAGTACAATGAGAAAAAGACTGAACAAGATCACCGGGTTGGAAGTGCTGCCAGAAGAAAGTCTCTTCCCTCTGAAAAGATATTTGCAAATTTGAACAAACCACAAGACTACTGGAACACTAAAATGGTGATGTCTGGCCATAATGCACAACTCCACATTTAGTGAAAACAAAACATCATATCAGCACAAACGCCTAATGCCAACCATCAAGCATGGTGGTGGAGGGGTGATGATTTGGGTTTGTTTTACAGCCAAAGGATATGGGGGCCTTGAAGTCACTGAGTTAATCAAGAACTCTTCTGTATACCAAAATATTCTAGAGTCAAATGTAAGGCCATCTGTGTGACAGCTAAAGCTTAGCTGAATCTGGTCCATGTCACAGGACAACAATCCCAAGCACATCAACAATTCTACAGCAGAATGGCTAAAAAAGAAAAGAATCAAGTTGTTACAATGGCCCAGTCAACACTTCAAGCCAACTGAAATATGGAATCTTAAGAGAGATGTTGAATGCCTGCAAACCTCAATAAACTTAAGTAATACTGTAAAGAAGAGTGAGCCAAAATTCCTCTAAAGCAATCTGAGAAACTGATGAAGTCATTACTTCAAATGATTGTTGCTAAAGGTGGTCCTACAAAGCATTAATTCATGGGGTGTTCTTTTTCACATTACTATATATTACAACACCATTATTTGAATCAGTGCAACATTATCATGCTGTTATTAACCATACTGAACAGAGATCTCAATAATTAAATAAACACAGATTTTTAGCTTTTAATTGATTGCTGTTAAGATCCTGTTAATAAACTTCAACAGTTCCTCTATACAGTATATACCACAATAAAGGTGCTGTATCTGAACTGCAGAAAAGCTTTTAATGTTGTACAGATGGGTAATGTGCTTAGTTTGCATTAACAGCAAACTGCTTTGGCAGTAAATTAACACCATAAACAGGAGCAGATTAGAAAAATGTTTTTAACTAAAAATAAAACAATAAAACTTAAAAAAAGAGAAAGGCTTTTGCCAAATAAAAGCTGTGTTTCTCTCTTCAGTTCAGTAAATAAAGGCTGAAAGAACATTTATAGATTTCACAACTTCACTTTGCACCTGTAAACATTTCAATAACTGTAGTAGTTTGACTACAGTGTTACTTTGTTTTAGGCAAAAAAAATGCATATAAAATTACATATAATGCAGTGACAACTACAGTAACAACAAAAAAAAAATACTATTCCAGAAAGTGTACTTCACTGTATATAGCCTTGAACTTACAATTGGGTCCTGTAAGTCTAGCCTCAGGGCAATAAGTCAAGTGATTAAGACAGTCAAACACTGGTTATATAAGACCATTTTATATACTGTGCAGTTTATCTCATGTCAGTAGCCACAGAATATATGTCAGTGTGGTGAGGAAAGGAAAAATATGACCAAACCTTAACTGACAAGACAAGGCCAAACAACAAATGATAGAATTTCTCACTACAGATTTCTGCTTGGTAAGACAAAACCTTAATGCTACACTGTCAAACATACACTTCCTCCAACTGCTCACTGATGGTGTTGGGTTTGCTAATGCCACCCAGGAGCAATACATCTCACTGCATCAGATTTAAGGCACGAGTCTCTACTGATTTGGCTGAGCAAAGTGAAAATCTGGGAGTATTTGTTGAAGTGAAAAGATATTACAGGAGAAGTTAGAGTCAACCAGAGATCAAAGTTTGCATTGCTTTGCTGTACTGAAGCAACTCATGGCTGTACTGAAGCAGATATTTAAAAGGAAGAACCCTAATCAGCATCAAGAGGCAATTTCACTTGCCAGATTTTAGAGTGGACACACACTCACTTGAAAAAGTCATTGAGGCAGCTGTTGAGTGGCTAGCCCAGTTCTTGTCTTAAGACTTTTAACTTCTGACAGATTTGATCATCCATCATTTGATCATTAACTATATTCCACATGAACAAAATGATTTACATCAGCGATCAGTGAAGGTATAAAAAGAATGTTTGCATTTTTCTTACGTTTGGTTAACAAATAGTGCTCTAGCTTAAAGACCTGATAGAAAGGGAGTAAGGGAGAGAGAAACTGCCTGGCAAAATGGACTTGTGCAGATAAAATGTGATTTATTGGAGCTTAGTGACCTCAAAGCAGAAATGATAATGTTCAAATGAAGAACTTCTTACAGCATGACTCATACAAAACACATAAGCAGAAACATCAGCAAGAAAAATCTTTTTTTGTTTTGTTTTAAAAAAGGCTGTACACTGACTCTGCCAGTGGTGGGTAGAAACAGGATGATGCAGCACTGTTAGCTGTATCTGCAGCTTCTGGGTGTGATGATGTCACAAGCAGCAAAGATAGACTGATCAACAAAGGGTATCAGTCAACTTCCCAGCAGTCAGAAAATAAATACAGTACTTACAGACATTTCTGTTTTATTCAACTGGCCTAACACAGCATATTAGCAATGACTTACATGCCTCCTGTGCTCTAATATAAGTGCCTTAGAATGAACAGGACCACAGAGAACTGTAAAGAATGTGTTGTATATACACACCTAATCCACTCATACCAACTTAATAACACACTAGCTTCTCTGCCAAGTTTGTAAAATGTGCCACACACAGGCACGCTCTTGATTTCAATGTTAATTTCCTCTCTGTCTCCACATGTCATAAGGGACAAAAATGTTGCACCTGTAAGCAGATAATCAGTCCAAATAACTTGGCTCAGTTTGGGTTGGTGGAAATACATGGAGCCCATGTCTACAAAAGTGTCTGTGAATATATGAATATGGACTTATTCTGGCGATTCACAAGTTTAGGTTTAACAGAGTCATAATTTACCTTTTAAAGAGTCATAACATTGTTTCAGCTTATAGTTTCTATCATCCATTTTCAATAATGGAGTCCATTTAAGGAGGGATTATTACATCTTTAGTGTGTTCACCAGTTAAACTGCCTTTTTCTTTCAGCACCCATTTTCTCCTCAGTGTGAGACACAGTGCAGTGCAATGTACTGGAAACCATAATGATCTGGGCTAAAATGAGGATTTACTCACTTAAGTGTTTTCTGTCCACCTCTCTGTAAAGTTGTTTCTACCCTGAATGGAAAAATTTAATTGGTGTCTTAATCTTTGCTTATCAGCCACAATATTAAAACCAAGTGAAATAAACATTAGCAGTTATTTCTTCACTATGCCTTAATTCACCGGTTACTTTGATAGGTACGCTATATGGACAAAAGTATTGGGTCACACCGCTTAATCAGTGAATTAAAGTGTTTCATTCAGTCCCATTCCCACAGGTGTATAGAATCAAGGGCCTAGCCATGCAGTCTGCCTTTTCAAACATTTGTGAAAGGACAGGTCGGTCTAAAGAGCTCACTGAGTTCAAGCGTGCCACCACCACAACAAATCAGTTGTTGAAGTTTCTTCCTTCCCACAGTAGATATTAAACAATCAACTGTAAGTGGTATTATTGCAAAGAAGAATATATTAGGAATCATATCAACTCAGCCACACAAAAATGACAGACAATATATAGAGTGGGATTGCTGAGTGCTAAGGTGCTTAGTGCATAAAAGTCACCAATGCTCTGCTGACTAAATAACTGCAGATTTCCAAACCTCCTCTGGAATTAACAGCAGAACAAAAATTATGTGTTGGGAGCTTCATGGCATAGGTTTCCATACCTGACTAGATGCATGCAATCCTTAAATCATCAAGCACAATACCAACTGTCAGATGGAATGATGTAAATCATGCTGCCACTGGACTCTGGAGCTGTGGAATGTGTTCTGTGGCATGACAAATCACACTTTTCTATCTGGCAATTTGATAAATGAGCCTGGGTTTGGCAAATGCCAGAAGAACATTATCTGCATGACTGCACTGTGCCAAGTGTAAAGTTTGGCAACAGTGGGATAATGCTATGGGGTTGTTTTCTGGGGTTGGCCTGGGCCCCTTAGCTCATCAACACATTTTAGACGAATTTATGCATCCAACTTTGTGGTGACAGATTGGGGAAGGCCTTTTTCTTTTCTAGCATGACTGTGCCCCATAAAGAAAGCCATGGTTGCATAAAGGTGATGTGGAAGAACTTGACTGGCGTACACAGAGCCCTGACCTCAACCCCATCAAACCACTTTGGCATGAATGAGAAGGGAGACCATGAGCGAGGCCCTCTCATCTAACAGTCAATGCTTGACCTCACAAATGCTCTGCTGGTTATCAGGCGAAAATTTTCAAAAACACACACCAAAATCTTGTAGAAAGACTTCCCAGAAGAGTGGAAGCTGTCATAGCTGAAAAGGGTGGACCAACTCTATATTAGTACCTATGGGTTTAGAATGGGATGTCATAAAAGCTCCTGTAGGTTTAATGTGTAGGTGGCTCAGTACTTTTGTATGTATAATGTTTAATGAATTAACCTAAAAGTTCTTACAGACCAAGCACCTCCCCCCATGGTAGTGACACTCCCCAAAGGCAGGGGTCTCCGTCAGCAGGACAATGTACCACATCACACAGCAAAAAATGCTCAAGACATGGTCAAGGAAAAGGAGAAACACCCAGACATGACCCTGCCTCAAAAATCCTCAGATCCCAATCTAATCAAGCATCCATGGGATGCGCCAGAACAAGCCTGATCCACAGTGACCCACAATGCAAATTATCTGCTGCTAACATCTCTCTAATTTCTGTATCAGTGCATCCAAATGGATACTCTCTACATACATGCAGGGCAGTCTATCATTCAGTGAGTGAGATATTTGTAATATAATTTAAATACTTTAAAAAAGAAAGGTTCCTTAGTTAAATGTAATGATTAATATTTTTTCTTATGTGATAAAACCAGTACAAACTCATATGTAAAAACCTCTGATTTGATTATTGTAGTCAAATTAAGGAACCCAAAATCAAATAATGAGCATTAATCAGTTAACACATCTTTTCCAGCTGTGGATGTTTGATACAATCACAACTGTGGAAAGCAGTCTTCCCTTCTTGATTTATTGTACACCAGCTTATTGGATAGAAGTTATGTTCCTGAACAATTTAAACGCTGTTAGTCTAAAATAGTGCATTTAATAATCTGGTGATTGTTGAACATGTAGAACTCAGCATTAGTCTATGACATCTAATGGTGAGCATCAGACCAAATAGCAGCTACAGGGACTGACAAGAGGAGGAACAGGAAAGAAACTAGAAAGGAAGGAAGAAAGATAGAAGGGCAGTGGAAAGCCAGCCCCACACTGGCTTGACAAACAAAGAAAATACACAGTTATAAGTTTTGTACAAGGGGTTAGACAGATGTTAGTGCTTACTGCTGAGATTTTCACTGCCTCCCCTGTAGTGTTTTCAGCTGATGGCTTTGTGGCAATTATACAGTGCAATGACAGTACTGTGTTGCTTTCTGTTATTGATGTAACCCCAGTATAATTGATTCCAATATCATATTTTTCACATAGTTAACTGACACACACATACATATGCATACATCCAGCCATAAAAATAGATGTAAGAAACTATGCAGGAAACACACCACATTAACATTAACAGGAAAGTAACACATCACTATTAATAACCTTTAAGACCTGAATACATCCCACAGAATGAATGCATAAAATAAATAACAAACCTTCAAAATCTGAAATAATTCCCTCCAAGTGTGGGTTGATTCCAGAATCAGACATTTTTAGGCACAAAATTTCACACTTCCTTTTCTTTCAACTTCAAAGCAGTTCCCTGTTACTTCTGAACGAAGTCCAAAATAGATTCAGTGTGAAACAAGTTTGAGCCCACAAGTTTATCTTAGCGTATCAGCTTTTTTTTTCTGACGTCCCACTAACTTCTCTATATTGCTGCATTCAGACTTCAGAGTGAAAAGGCAAGCCTCCTCCCTTCTCCTCCTCCCTCTAGTTACACACCCACTCCTCTCCCTAATGTCCTGTGTATGTGTGTTTCCCCTGCCCCCCACACACTCGTACATGCATGCACAAGCATTCATGTAGACAACAGATGTTGTCATACTCTGAGACCCTTTTCAACTAAAGTGGCTCTCAGGTCTGATTTCCTCATTCAGCCTTAGAACAACTCTGACAGTGAAAATGGACAACATTTCACACAGTCTCTTTAACCAAGCTAAACTGCAGTCAGACAAGATCCTGTGTCACAACTGTAGAGCTTAAAATGGCCTTCATAATACTTTCACTCTGCCACAGCTAGAGAGGGACTGCAGTTAAAATGAGACTTTGAGGTTTCAGTTTTGAGTAAACAACCTCTACAAACTGGCTGACATGTTAATTAGAGTGCAGTCACTTTTGGAGTAGCTGCTTTCCTGTGACATGAAAACCTGAGAAAGTTCCTGGAGAAAGTTGACATTAGGGATATACATTGGCGCCTCTGGGCAATTAGTAGGTGATTCGTGCACCAACCCGCCTTCTGTGACTGTGTTATCAGGAAGAACATGAGAATTTGAGTTCGGTGGACACAGGTAATCTAGCACTGCTGCACTTTTTTTGGCAGGGACACTGATGAAAAGCCTGCTTTTGATGTGGTGGATATGGTTACATTACTCGTCCCTGAAGCTGCTGTGGCCAATTTGGTGACTGATCTTTGTAGTGACAGAAAAAAGTGTTGAAAGGATGTTGATAAAATAACCTAAAGTGATGAAATATCAAAGTTAGCCATGCATTTACTTAACCACTTCCACTGTCTCCCTGTGGGATGTGCTAAAGGATTTATTTTCCATGAATCAACTGCAGAAACAATGCAGTAGTGATGCTATCACTTTAATTGGTGACTGGTCATAAGTGAGTAACTTATCACAACTTACTGTCTGGAGACAGAAATGACTCCAAATGACATTTGTGGTGAATATACTCTGATCCTGCATTAGTTTTAGAATTTTCACACCAATGGCCTCCACACTAATGGTGGAGGAGAGAAGCATTAATGTGGAAGCTGTACTCAATTGACACTCAAAGGAAACCTAAAAACTGGGCCACTGGAAGTTGATATTTCCCACTTCATTCTCACACACTAAATGTCACAAATCAATTGCAGTCTTTGACATTTAGAAAAGACAAAGAGGCTTAGAATGGTGCCTGGCACATTTATAGTTTTTAAAAAAGTATTTGCCAAATCCTATCTGAATTAAAAGCTACATTCTAAGGTGTACTAACAGGATGCCAAGCCCACCAAGTGGCCCCTAACCCTAACACCTGAGAGGTCGACAGTAATACAGAATAACACTGTGTGTTTGTGGTGCGGTGTCATTACCTCATACAACTGCTGTGAAGGTGTCTCAGGACAAAAAACAGAGCATGGCACATGCAGCTGCAGGCATGTATCTTAAACCCACCTAGCATGAATATTACTGAATAAAATTTGAAACCACTTAGACATGTATTGTCATACGCTGACCTTAAAAACATACAGTATAATATATGCTATATTTATGTGTGTATGGGGTCTGTCTGAACCCACGCAGGGTGTGCATTGTGCGACACTGCAGAGCATATGCCACATGATTCTGTGGTAATTGTAGTAAAACACACAGCTTGTGAAACACACACCTCTTTCAGCTAGCGTTTATTTATCCAAACATGGAAACACAGTCCAGGCTGTCAGTGAAAACCTGAGCGATAGAATGAGGGAGAGGTCAAAAATCCAGAGTGACATCTAGAGGGACAAATCTGTGAGTAACATTACATGAAAATATGACTTTGTACACATGTACTCATGTGCTTATTGACTCTGTCTGTGGGCACAGGTTTATATGTGTGTATCTGTGGGTCTGTGCCCCGAAAAAGCTCTGCAAATACAACAGTCTTTGCACATATTAGGATTAATCCATCTAACCAAAACCATTCAGCCTCTTTGGCATCTCATGTTTGCAAGAATAATTAAATCCCTTTACTTTCTATATGAATATGACATTTAAGCTGCACAAGTGTCACACATTTTGCAGTTAGTAGGGGCTCGCACTTGTGCATAAGGTCTCAGTTTAACTGAGTTCAATAGTCTATGCTGTCAAGTATGTTAATATTACTATGACTGTTCACTTAAAAGACCACTGAATTAAAAATAGATTCATGTTCTCTTCAAAGCAGCAATACTGCAGTAGTAAAACTGGCATAAAATTTGTATGGACAATAAATACTGGCAGGGGGCTGTTGTGGTTTTAAGACTTGGATGTTAGTCAGTGTATACGTAATTGTCTCCTAAGCCCAAATGGCATTTTGACACAGATAAATAGAGTCTGATCAAAGGGTCACATGGAAGTTACCAGACTTTTTACACAACAATAATGGATAGAAAAGGTGAAAATGTTCTTCTCTTGCTTTCTGTCTGGGTTCGTATGCAGACCTCTGTATTTTGATATGACATCATATGATTTCCTCTTTGCATCTATAGCTGATCACCAGTACTGCTGAACAAACTTTATCTTAGGTGTTTGTTTATCTCGGTAAAGTCACACGTTTCCATCCTGTTGAATAACATCACCTGTCAGAAATCCTCCCTTAGGATGACTGAAGGTGGAGCTTCCCTATCAGTTTCCTTTACTCCCTGTGCTGATTGTTTTCATTGCTCCCTCATTTATCATTACTAAATAATATTAAGAGAAACAATATGAGGTGAGATACTGGGAGCACAGTGGGAGGAGAACTGCGAGGCGTTCACTCATAGAGGACATCCTGTACACCTCTTTTATGGAACATGGTGAGCTGAGTGATTTCCTTGATTTCCTTTAACTCTGAGTTCATGTATATTTGTGGAAGTGGGTGGGGTTATACACACGTGTCTTTTAGGGTGAAGGAAAACAGGGCTCAGAGTGGATACATCACAATAGACCTTCAAAAAACAACAGATTAATGTGCAAAAAGAGTGCAAAACATTTAAAAGAAAAAGCTGGCTATTTTTAAATTATTGGTATTTAGTTCAAAATAAAGACCATGAGTATTTTGGACACCATATAATGGCTTCATGAAAGATTACTCTTACAGAGTTTCAGAGTTTAGTGTGTCATCCTTTAGCTGCAAGACTTGCCTGTCTATAATATCTAAGAGTTGTGAAGCATGTTTCTTCCATATTTCAATCAGACATTTTATTCTGCATTGCTTTTCATAAGTGTTCAAAGGGATTTAGATCAGAGCCTTAGGAGCATAACTCTTTCACTTTCATTTTGCGCTCAGTAAAGTACTCTTTCTGTCTGTCTGGATCATCATTCTCCTGAAAGGTTTTATTCTAGCGCCTAAATAATTTCTTGTTGAATTATTTTTTAAAGTAAAAACACAGAAATCACTTCAGGGAATTTGATTCCATCACTAAATACAAGTTAACCTGCAGAACCACAGACTTGAATGTTCATACCTGCTTGCAAGTGTATTCGAGCTGAAATTTTGTGCATGACAAAACTGTATTCTTGCAAAAATGATGTGTTATGTATTGTTCATCCTGTTTTGCAGTTTAAATACAAGCTTTCTTAGTCTTAGTGCTTATGAATGGTTTCTGCCAAATTACATTCCCAAGGTTTGTTTCAAACCAACCTTGATGTTGCTTTGCACCTCATTTTCTAGATCAAAAATATGCTGTCTAGTATAATGCTGGTCTTTGTTGGCCTATTTATGCACCTTCTTTCTCAGTCATAACTCCTTCATTTGTAACGTTTGTAGATACGGTGAGGATTACGCATTTGCTTATCTCAACAAAACTAATTTTAAACTGATTTTTTTAATGCCAGCATTTACAGGCATTCAGTGGGAAAATTGAAGATGTTGAGAGCTTTGCTGGGAGTGACCATGATGGATAGGGCCAATCCTGTCCATCAGACCACAGAGAAGGTTCATGGATGTAGTGAAGGAGGACATGAAGAGGGTTTGGCATGACAGAAGAAGATGCAAGGGAGAGGGTGAGAAGGTGATAGATTATCTGCTGAGGCGGCCCCTAAAGTGGGTATTTGAAAGAAAAATTTACAGATGTAAAATTCTGTGAAATTTTTTAAAAAAGTTTTAACAGAACTGTAGGCAGTTGTGTGAAAAACTACTCTGACTGTTTCCATGGGTATTAAGAGTATAAGCAGCAACTAGGTGCTGATAATCAAATGCAGTTATAAAAGCAAAGGTTTTGGGAGTTTGCTAGCCTGGAACATTCTGGTGTGTGTTAACATAATGCCACAATCTTCTCCCAAGTAGAAACCAGACCAGTGTGTTTCATCTAAACAAACTACAAAACTCCTGGAACAAAAAAACAAACAGGATATCAGTACAAACACTTCATATAAACTGTCACGCATGGTGGTGGAGGGGCGAGGATTTGGGCTAATTTCACAGCTGCAGGGTCTGGGCACTTTCCAGTCACTGGGTTGAACATGAACTCCTCTGTATATCAAAGTTTTTTAGAGTCAAATGTGAGGTCATTTGTCCAACAGCTAAAGCCTAGCCAAAATTGGATCGTGCAACTCTACAATGATCCCGGGCACACCAATCTACAACATAATGGCTAAAAAAGAAACATGTTGTAATGTCAGTAGATCACACTTCTATCTAACTATAATGCTGTGGCAGGACCTTAAGAGAGCTGTGCATAAAATAATATCCACAACCCTCAAGAAACTGAAGCAACGTTGAAAAGAAGATTGGGCCAAAAATCCTCCACAAATACGTTAGAGACGGATAAAGTCATACTACACATAAAACGGTTACTTGAATTTATTGCTACTAAAGGTGGTTCTACAAGCTACTGAACCATGGGCTGTACTTAAATTTTCACAGGATTATATAGAATTCTGTGCAAAATTTCTCAAGTGACAAGCTGAAGCATTTTATTTTTTAGAACAAAATGTTTTGTTTATAATTAAATCATGCATAATGCTATTAAGTGTAAAGGCAAAAAAGTTCTTCATAAAACCCCTTTATTTTATCAAATGTGAGATGATTTTTAATGCCTTATTTTCCTAAGTGAATGTATCCATTTGTTCTTCCGAAAATGATCAAAGAAGACTGTAACTGTCCCATGTATTATATTTTTATTTACTGAATTACTGACTTTTTATTGTTGTCAAATCGATTAACAGGCCAAAACAATACAGCAAATACTGTATCCTAACAGACGTTCTGGTTATTTCCTTTCATTTTAACTGGAAAAACATAAAGCATCATGACAAATTTCTCTTATGTCTAGTTCTAGTCTTTGTTTCATTTTCCCTTAGTTGTATTTTCAAGCAACTACAAGTCAATGTGTCGTCCATACAAAACAGCCATGGTAGGACAGATTTCATATTGAACATATTATTGTAATCCTGAACAGACGAGAAGAAGGCACGCAGAAGACATTGAGTCAAGATGCTGGTGTTACAGATGCACACACAATTATTTTAGGCACGTTTAAAGCACAGTCTTAACTCTTATCATTATCAAAGCAGAGTCTGAAGGATCAGCAGTGGGAGGTGCAGGGACTAGGGCAGTTGTCAAGACAACAGGTCCAAACTAAAGCAGACTGCACAGACTGAAAACTAGGAAATAGCCTGGCCCATGCAAGACTTCCTCAAATGAGATGAGTGCAGGCGGAACTCATATCTGACTACAGTGTTTCTGTAAAACCAATGCTCTGCCACCTCATGTCTCTAAGACACCCCCCTTCCCCATCTTATGACAGTCTTTACTAAATTCCTCAAAAAATTGCTCCAGCTGTAAAATATAAATCATCCACATTTCACAGAACTAAGGGAAATGGTGACTGCAATACTGAGAATGACACTGCAACAGTGCCATCAAGTGGAAATAAAAAATAATTGTTCAGTACATACACATACTGTAATAGGACTCACTGACCTCAACCACCTGAAAATATTTCAATTAAGGAATTATTCGTATAGTGTCACAATGCTTAATGCCAAGATTTGATAACGAAAGATGCTTAATTAGTCAAACTAAACATTTAGGACCTGTAAATAAGTACCACTTAACAGACATTAGCAATGAAAAAAATCCACACATTAAATAAAAAAGAGTTATTACAAATTTTTGAATTTTTGATGAAAATCTCCCTGAGAGGAAGAGAGTTGCATAACAGAAAATGCAGGATCATATAAAGAGTTTGATGCATTTCTCAAGAGTGTTATATCTTTCAAGAACCAAATCATACTAGCTAGAATATGAGCTCTGCTTGCCAACCCCCCCAACTTAAAATAAACTGTATGTGCCAGTTAAAATTAATCTGACAACTGGTCTCTGCAGCTTAAAGCCCAATCCTGTGATGATGGAAATGAAGAAGAAAGATTGTGTATGTGGATCAATTATGACCAGTGCTGATAGACACAGTTACGCAGCCACCAGAAGATTTCTCTTTCTGGGAAGTCATCTTCAAGAGTGCATCACATGAGGTTTACGCTGCCACTTTGTATATGGTAGCTATTCAAAAATAGTCTGAGCATTTCACAGCCTACTGTACCTGTGGCTATCCATTCAATCAACAACAAACAAGTTTGCTAAGTTTTGTAGGTCATACAACATCTATGAGAAACGAATCAGAATGGTAAAGTTCACACACACACACACACACACACACGTCTCTAAGTGGCTACCACCTCAACTGATCAAGCAAAGCAAACACAACAGGGTGGCTACAGCTGAATGCAGTTGTATGACTAAGAAGCGGCTTTCCTCTGAAGTCTAATAAAACCAAAAGAAATGCTCTCCGGAGAAAAGTTGTTTAATCTCAACTCAGCTGAAAAAACTGCAACTTACCAGCTATTCTGTCTCGCTCCATAACTCCTACCTCAAATAGCCACATGCAACCTCTCGCTTCTCTCTCCTCTCTTTCCTTCCCTCTTTTTTTCTGCGAGGAGACTTCCCCTTTCTCCTGACTTAGTCACCCTGTCCCCCTTTTTCAACCCTCCCTCTCTCCTCCCTCCTCTTCCTCCCTCCGTCTCTCTCACTCTTACTTCCTCCAAGTTTTAATGTCTTCAGTCTGTCAGAATAACAAGTGAACAGAACAAACAACCACAGCCATGTGTGTATCGTATGGACTACCTCTTTCTTGCTTTCTTTTCTGTTTTTTTCATAACTTTCTCTTACTCTACACACATATTTTGCTGGATTTTATCACAGAGGCATAAGTGGACACTTCTTCACTGCTGCTCTTTTGCTCCTTTTTTATTTGCCAGAATTTTCCATTATTCCCAAGATATCAAACCCTGTCCTCCTTTCCCATTATCTTGCCTGCTCCCCTGACATTGAAGCTGTATTGAGTCTTTGAAACAGAACCTCAGCCCATTTGGCCATAGGTCCTTGTAATGAAAATAAACTCATTTATTTTAAGAGAAATACTCCAACAGTCCACAAGGACACCCTGTACTATTCTAACAACACACACTCTATGTTACAAAGTCATCATTGCTGTGCTAATTGTTCTGTCAGGATGTACAAATCCAACAGGTCAATATTTCAAACCTCTCTCAGTGGATTAAAGAGACTTCTCATCCATCCTTGTCTACAAACACTTCAGTCCGGGCACTCATGAATGAAGAGCCTCTCAATAAGGCTTCTTTAGAAACTTGATAATGATCACCATTACAAGATCTCTGCCAACAAGCTTGTTGACCTCCATGTCTATGTCTTTCAGCTCAGTTCTTCAGGAAATGACAACATTTTTCCACAGTATGAAAGCATATTTGTTCTGTGAAACCACAACCAGATTTAGCAGCAGAAATATTACCAGAGCAGCATGCACACACACTTCACACATCATGCCTGACCCTCTACTTGCTGCTCAACAAGGTCAAGGACCACTTAGGGAACTGTTCTCTCGGCAAGAAAAATCCTCATACACACTCATCTTTGTTTCTGCAAGATGCAACAACTCACTTCCTCTTTCTTTGAAGGAAGATCCCTTCATAAACTCATTTTTTCCAGGGTTACCCAATTTCACAGGAAAACATAAATATGATCCCAAAACAGTCTTATAGCCGTGTGTTTTTTTAAAACACAAATCACCAACACAAACATGGATATAACCAATGAATACTTTAATAATTCCAGGGGGGAATTGCATTAACAAGGAGACAACATAGCTCTTCAGTGAAGCCTTGGATAAAGCAGTAAAATAACCAGAGGTATTTTAAACAGTGACAAAAAGATTTGTGTCATCAGATGTGCATATAATTTTTTCCTTGTTTCCAAGTTTAAAAAATGGTCAGTTTTTCAGATATTCTGTACATATTTATGCATGACAGGAACAGAAATTGAAGATGGGTGCATCGTTCAGTGCGATATAGGAAAATTCACTAACATACGAAGACATACACAGCTTCCATTCCCCTGTAGTTTTTGGGGCCTTTTTCCTGACATCTGCAATAGAGGAGTAAAGAGAAGCAGAACAGAAGAGGCAGATTCAGGATACTCAAGTTTCAGTGCAATGTAAGAATCTGAGTAGCTTTAGCTCTGTTGAGGTTCTGTGACTAATTGTAATGATTAAAAAGGTTCACAACATTATTTATATAAATGCATTCAATTGATTTAGAATATCTTTATCTCAGGTTTTAACAATAATATTAACAATAATCTTCTTCATTTGGCTGCTCTCTTTTCTCATAGCTCCATTTTCAACAGCCGTATATGTCCATTATCTCTCCTCTGCATGTCCAAATCATCTCAAACTTGCCTCTCTTTCTTTGTCCCCAAACTGCTCAATTTGTGTTGTCCCTATGATGTACTTATTTCTAATCATGTTCATCCTGGTCACTCCTAATAGCATCTTCAACTCTGCCACCTCCTGTCTGTTTGTCAGTGCCACTGTCTCCAAACTATGCATTCTAGCAGGTGTCACTGCCATCTTGTAAACCTTCCCTTTCAGTTTTGCCGCTATTCTTCTGTCACAAATTACCCCTTACACTTGTCTCCACACACTCCATCCTGCCTGCACTCTCTTCTTCATCTCTCTTGTGCACTGTCTGTTGCTTTGGATGGTTGACCACACATATTTACCAACTTCACGACCTCTACTCCTTGCATCTTCACCATTCCACCTACCTCACTGTCGTTCACACATGTGTATTCTGGCTTGCTTCTACTGACTTTCATTCCTCTTCTCTTCAGTGCATACCTCCAGCTCTCCAAGCTCTCTTCCACATGCTTCCTACTACTGCCTGACCTCATCTGTCAGCCTGTCAATAATTATTATTATTAATAATAATAATAATAATAATAATAATAATAATAATAATAATAATAAATCTATCCATTTTCAGGGTTGCATGTGTGTGTGAGGTGGGATGCACCCTGGACAGGTCACCAGTCTGTCGTAGGGTTAACCCAGAGAGACAGATGGCCAATTTAGAATTACCAATTAACCTAACCCCACACTTGTCTTTTGACTGTAGGAAGAAACCTGCTTAACAGTTTTAAATGTATCTCCAACCATTGCTATGCTGATGATACACAGCTGTACTTTTCTGTTCAGCCTCTCCTACCTCAGTGAATGTTTCACTATTACTAACTGGATGTCTTTTTGAATGAAGGCAAATGGCTATTCTGCCCCAGAACCAGCTCTCTCTCTCTCTCTCTCTCTCTCTCTCTCCCTCTTTCCCTCCCTCATATGTGCTTCTCTTCTTCTTTAGTTTGTGTGACCAAGTAGTACTCAGTAGTACACAGAGATATGTATTACGAATGCATCATTCAGATGGTGTTGATGACTTTGATGCTGAAGCTATAACCAAGTACTCAAGGAATGACAGAATGCATACAAATTAAGGATGACTGAGGGCATGAAATGACTTACTTTACCTGCAACATAAAAATTAAGGCATGGATTATTAATTTTTTTGTATAAAAATAAAAATAAAATAAATGTTTCTTTCCTGTCTTTCATTACTATAATTATTATTCATTTTCCTAATAATTTTACATAACCTAGTTTGGGAAGAAACTGCTGGAAGATTACTCACAACAGAGCTTTGGATCTTTAAAGTTACACTGACCTTTCAGCTTTATCCGTTAAAATATGTTTTGCATTTTTTTTTAAGCAGTGAGAATATAACTTAGAAGAGAAAAAGAGCGATTATTAATGTAATATAGCTCAATAAAATGAAGTTATCTTTTTTTGGTTTTGAAAGAATTCATACTACATGTGAATAAACGTGGCCTCAGTTCACCTATGTACAGTTGAAACCAGACGTTTACATATTGTGTAAACAGACACAAACATTTTTTTCTTACTGTTTAAAGACATTGTAATCTTTGTGTATGTAAAATTCTGACTTTGAATAAAAGTAATAAAACTCTCTCTAAAATATTCTCTCTCTCATTATTGCAGCATTTAGCAAATAGAAATAATTTTGGCAATCCTACAATAACTGACCCAAAACAGGAGAAGTTTAGTCTGATTTAATTTCAGACAGTGAGAGAAAAATGTGTCTGTCTTTTTACACAGTGTATGTAAACTTCAGGTTTCAACTGTACGCCTTCTGTTTAGATTTATGTTGTCCACTGGTCCTGATTTTTTTTTAAATAAGAAAAAAAAAGCAATTTTATTAATTTCTAAAAATTCATAAGGATTGTTTTTGAGACTTATCTATTTAATAAAAATGAAAAAATAAAGTTTCTGAGCAGTTCATGGGAAATTAAGTGAAGCTGGTAAAAGGCATAATTCAGTTTCCGTGAACAGACAGAGTGCCTCCCTGATTCATACCTTTCAACACGTCATCTCCATCATCGAAACCTTCTGCAGAGACACAGCTGGACCTCCTACCACACACATACAAATATACACATTCAAACTTAAATACATATAAACACTCCAACACCCACTTAAAATCAGACACACAGATTTGTGCACAAACTGCAAGGGCTAGCCAAATAGATAGCACTCATATGACAGCATGTTCTGTGAAACCACACAGAAAACAAACAGAAAAATGTGCCCCTCTTATGTATGTATGTATTTAAGTAATTTCATTAATTTAAATATACTTCCACTACACTCAGAATGTAGCCCATACTTGCAGCCGATGAGGCAGATGGTCACGAGACACAGAACGGCACGTGTGCTTGTTCACTCATGTGTGACAAATTCAACCCCCACACCCACTGTCCATAAAAGCAACGTATTGCACATTGACTAAGAGTGGATGGAGAGCCTTGGGGTGCACATTAATGTAAGCCGTCACTTCAGAGCACGACCTATGGGCAACAACGTGACTCAAACATGCTAAATTTAGTTATATAACAGTCGGGCAAAAAGCTCACCAGCATGCCAGCCAACACTAAAGGGATGCCTCCAGGGCAGCGATGCACAATGAAGGCGAAAGAAACAGTGAGAAGATAAAAGATTATATGAGAAGAAGAGGAGTGAGGAAGCAGAGAAAGAGGTAAACTGAGGGGAGCAGAAAGAGGAAATGTGAAGGCTAAAAGCTCATTGTGCCTTCAGGAGTTAAAAAAAGCATTTTAGATGGATCTACATCTGCATTACACACTTAAAGACAGAACTAAACATGTCAGCTTGAAATTGTTACTTACAGTAGTGTTAATTTTCACCTATTGATACAACCACTGCAACAGCAGCCAGATGTCTTGTTAGAAAAATTTACCCATGTGTATCTTTCATAAGCAGTTTTAATGGAAGAGATTTTGATGCGACACAGTGTGAAAAGCAATATAAAATAAAATGAATGATGGCTGGATTGAATTTAGCTGCTTGAGTTCAGACTCCTGGCATGGTAGATGTTTTCTCAACGTAACAATGCCATGGTTTACTGGGACAGAACAAGAGAGCCATTATGCAATTTTATCATTTTTAATGGAAAAGATAAGTGTGTTCTTCAAACTTTGCATTCATCAAAAAAACCCTTTTGTAGTTATTACAGCCTGACAGACCTTAGGCATTAATCAACTTGATGGAGTCTTCCACCGTACCATACAATCCGGACACTATGCTGGCCAGGCCATTACAGTCAGAATTCTGGCTGACCGCTTATTCTTTAAATATTGCTGACATATTTTAGAGCTTACTTTTGGGTCATTATTCTCTAGTTGGATGAAACTGACCCCATTCAAGTGCTGTCCACAGGGTATGGCATTGTTTTGCAAAATCTTGTGATGATTTGGGTTCTCCTCCTCCTGCATTGCATGACAGTAAACTCATCCATCTTCACCATACCACCTGCCTCACTCTCATTCACCCATATCTATTTTGTGTTGCTTTAACTGACTTTCATTCCTCTTCTCTCCAATGCATGCCCCCACCTCTCCAGGCTCTTTCCACCTGATCCCTACTCTCACTACAGATCACAATGTTGTCTGCAAACATCATAGTCTATGAAGGCTCTTACCTCATCTATCAACCTTTCTGCGATATTTTGCTGCATTTATGGGAAGGTGCACTTTAGCCAGAGATTATATGGATTCCAAATAAAAAAGCTCTGCTGTTACACCTCGTTTACAGACAAGAATAAATCTGGCTCCAAGTAAATAGACAAGCACCTGTAAAAACAGACAGAAAGAAAAACAATGCAATTTACACTGCACATTAACACTATAATGTAAACACAAATATTCACATATAATAACACAGACACTGACATGCATAACTTTGCACACACACACAGACATACACACACAGAGTTCCCTCAAGTCCTCCCCTCAAAAAAACTCCTTTCTCAAAACATTCAATCTTTGAGAATCCCATCTGTGCACAGGAGATGGTGAAGAGTGAAAAAAAATAGTAACAAAAATGATTTTATGATGTTAACCACAGTCTCGTGACTTCACCACAGAGGTACGCAACGCTCATCTTTTCTGTGCTTCATCTCCATCATATCCATACACACAGACAGAGAGAGAGACCGAGAGAGAGAGAAAGAACGAGATAGAGAGAGGTGCTGTCCTCCTCATTTATGTCCCCTGCTGCTGCTCCAGCCTGCACATACAACCTGGGGCATGTACAGGGAAGACACAACTTTTCACATCACTCATCTACACAAGCCAAATTTAGAACTGGCTCCATGTGCTCCTACAAGCCACAAGGAAATACATTTTTGTAAACAGCAAAGCACTTAAATGCTGTAATACTGAACTAAAAAAACATAACAAAAATAAAAAATAAGCCAAATAAACAACAACCCAGTTTCCAATTCAGTGAATTAAAGCAATCTTGGAATAAGAACACAGACTGTAACTCTATTTTTCAGATTTTAGACCTCCTGACTTGGCTATATGGCCATGCAGACAATCTGAATGTAGGGGAGAGATATGGATGGAAGAATTAGACAACTGAAAAATTTTTCTATTCTCTGCATTAGATATGTTCAAAATAATGCATCTTGGGTAAAAATGCAAGATGAATAACTTAGCCTATTTCCCATTCACTATCATGCAGACATTGAACTGCTGACCTGTTGGGTTAAGTGAATAGCCTGGATTCAATAAAAAGAATGAGCAACCGTCTAAGAATTGTAAACATTTCATTTACATGCAACTTATAAATCTCTGTGGGGAAAGCCACTTAACGATTTCAATATACTCTCTCTGACATTTGTGGTTGTCCAAAGAAAGATTTACAAAATGTTACTAACATTGAAAACATGGGAAAAAATATAGTAGTAATCAGGGGTGTAGAGATTCTCAAACCACGGCCGAATCTGCAATGCAAACACCCACAGTCTCCATTTCATGATTCTTTATCCCATGTCAAGAAATGAGCCAAGTGGTGCTGTGAATGCCTGGTTACTGCATGCAAGTCACAATATTTAGAATTCTTTAAGGTAAAGAGTGAACTAGAAATACATCACAAAGCTTGAGATTATTTACATGACTCTGCTGCTGTTTAAGTTCTATATATATTTATTGGCTCTATTTTGCTTTACTGTGCCTCTTTTATACTGCTTATATCATTTTATTTTATCTACTGCTGTTATCAGCTGTTCACCATGGCCTCAGTAACCAGTTTCGCTCCATTCTCATGTAAGTGCAGATTGGAATGACAATAAAGAATCTTTGAATCTTTGAGATTATTTTCTGTTCATGATCCAGTTATGATGGAGTCCTCATATACGTTATTTATTTAACGAAAGTTTATCTTTGTTTTTTTAATACATAACTAAAGAATAAACATGTATTAATTAATCTTTGTCCCAAAAGTCAAGAATTGAACTATTATGTGGATTTGAAGAATATTATAACAGCAACAAATATTTACCCACTACATCTAAAAATGCTAACACAGTTTTCAATAATATCAATGTTAAAGTTTAGGGTTATAATTAGATGCTACAAGGAGGTTTATTTGTGTCTGTATAAAAAGCAACAAAACAAAAACAGACCAAAAAAAAAGAATACATTTCAGGTGTGTTATTGAAATTGAGTGGCTATGCTGCTGCAGCCAGCTATAAAGGCAACAGTAAGAAGAGGGTGGATGGCCACCACCCCTGTGAATGTGTTGCTACATATGGACTTTCAGATGGTTCTGTTTTTTTAACATACTGTCACTGTTTATTGTGTGACTTTTGCAATCACCTCAACAACAGTGAGGGAAACTATAGAAACTGAACAAGAACAAACAAAAAAGAAATTGAGTAGTTTGTGATCTAATGATTATGGCATTAGTCAACAAACTTGCTATTAATCATGTCATATTGCTAACCAGTTCCTCTTATCTAAACTACAACCCTCTCTATTCAGCTGCAGCTTCAGAATATACTATGGAAAAAGCTACAAAGTCTTAAGAGATCCTTCAGAGGCCACTGAGAGAAATTCAAAACACTGATGCTGCCATGAAAAAGCTGTGGCGTAAACCACTCAGTAGCTGGAAATAAGAGCAGCTTACAGTCACACTAGCAGCACCGTGAGGCTGTGATTAAATATAGCAGTGCTGCAGGTATATTATCCACCATAATCACCAGGTTAGCGAAGCTTGTTAGTATTTTAGCATTTATGAAACAGAACTGAACAAAGTAACAGCTAAGGATGGCAAAAATGCAGGCATTTAGCCATAAACCATAATGAAAATCTCTCTGTGATGCTAACTAAAAGTTTAGGTGGGTTCCAAGAATTAGTGGGATTCAGTCCTTGAGTATCTTGAATGTCTGTAAATAATTTCAATGCAATCCACCTAATAGTTTGAGATACTTAAAGGCTCCACCAAAGATGTTTCACAGCTCATAAAATCAGTAGTCATAACAAAGTGTAAAAATCATAGCCAAAGTAGTTACTGATGTTGAGTCAGCAGTTGGCACCTTCCTGTTGAGATGTACTCAACCAATCCTCTGTGAGAACCAGAAAAAGTCATGAAATGAAACAACATGTGACACACACAGGCACACACACAGAAACATATGGAGAAACATGCTCACAATCCTTTGAGTCAAATCCAGTTCACAGGAAAGCCCATTCCTTTAAGCTATAACTCACACAGGCTCCTCTCTTCCAGTCCTCTGACAATTTAAATCCCGTTCTCAGGTCATTTGGACTGTCGGAGGCTGTAAAAGTGCTAGTAGTGCAGTCTGTATGTCTGTCCATCCCAGCATGGTTGTGGTAACACTGTTGGCTATTTCCTTTTCACCATAAGGTAATCATTAGATGTGAGAAGGAGCTGGCAGGTCTACATAAAATGGGATATCCTTAAACTTTTCGATCCCTTACAGGAAATAAGGGGTATGTTGCTGCAACTGATAAATATGTAGACACTAAGCACATATTGCATACAGAGTATGCAATATGCATCTATGCATCTTTCATTAACCCTGCAAGAGCTCATTTTTGGTTTCTAAGTGTCACAGCATCAAGAATAAAAACAGCCTGAAATACAGACTTCACAAATCCAGATGAAATTTGTTAAACTGGAACAATAACAGTCTGTCCGCAATGCTACATTTGCTAGTGTCCAATATATCTCACTGTGCATTATAATGTTACAGTCCACAGTGTTTAACTGTGCATTAGGTAAATGACTAAGGTAAGCTTACATGGATGAGAGGAGCGAAGCTATGTGGATTGGCTGATTATCATAAGGCACAGAATCCTGCTACATAAGCCTGAGGCCTCCTGCTTTCACCTCCATCTCAGCAAATTAGCCTGAACTGATGGAGGGATAATGTTGGAAAGAAAAAGGAGGGAGAAAGAGAGGAGAGTTCCTGTGGTTCCCCATGGCTTCAGACCTCTGTAATCAGCATGCCAAACTCCTGATGTCTAAATCCACAACTCGGACCCAGACAGCGCGCGCACACACACACACACACACACACACACACACACACACACACACACACACACACACACACACTCATCAAACATACACAAAGATACACACGGGCACACGCACACAGATGCACATGGAGCGAGCGCCTGACACACGAGCTCTGTGGTGTTCATATGGACATTGGCAAAGGTATTTGTCCCAAATAAATGTAAAGCAGCAGAGTGTAAATTACATAATCTGTCTGTTGCATAGAGTCATTATGCAGGGGAGATGTATAATTCAGTAATATCTTTCTGACTTTTTGGATGCTATTAGAAAAAACAGAGCCCAACTGAAACTACATTTTAGAGGCTGACACTAGTACTGTTGTAATGTGAATTTTTTGATAAAAATGGCTTCAGCTAATATTAAAAAGATTCTGACCCAGATATGAGCAGGACAAATAAATACATCAATGCTCTGCTGTGTAAGAAACACACTCACAGGCCACTTCACTGGGTATATCTGTTCAACTTCTTGTTAACACAATATAGGAGCAACTCATTGTACTAGAGATGTGGACATGGACAAGATCACAGGGCGAAGTTCAAACCAAGCATCAGAATGGGGAAGACAGGTAATTTAAGTGACTTGGTTATTGGCATGGTTATTTGTGCCAGACGGACTGATCTGAGTTTTTCAGAAACTGCTCATCTACTGGGATTTTTTTCCCGCTCAACCAGGGTTTACAAGGAATGGTCCAAAAAAATTATCCAGTGAGCAGCAGTTCTCCAAGCAAAAATGCCTTGTTGATGTCAGAGGTCAGAGAAGAATGGCCAGACTGCTTCAAGCTGATGAAACACAGTAACTCAAATAACCACTTATTAGAACCAAGCTATGCAGAAGAGCAATGCACAACGCATAGAACCTTAATGAAGATGGGCAACAGCAGCAGAAGACCACACTGGGCGCCACTTCTGTCAACTAAGAACAAGAAACTGAGGATACAGTTTGCACAGGCTCACAAAAATAGGCAATAGAAGATTGGAAAAACATTTCCTGCGCTGATGAATCCTGATTCCTGCTGCGACATCTGGATGGCAGGGTCAGAATTTACAAATGAAAGTATGGATCCATCCTGCCTTGTATCAATGGGTCAGGCTGATGGTGGTGGTGTGTGAGGGCTATTTTCTTGGCACAGACGCCTTATTATCAAATAAGCATCACTTAAACACCACAGCCTCTCTGAGTATTTTTGCTGATCATGTGTATCCCTTTATGATCACAGTGTACCCATATTCTGATAGCTGCTTCCAGCAAGATAACACACTATGTCACAAAGCTCAGATGATCCCAAACTGGTTTCCATAACATGACACTAAGTTCACTGTACTCAAATGGCCTCAGTCCAATTGAACACCTATAAGATGTGGCTGAATGAGTGATTCTGTCATGGTCCGTGGGTTTTGTGACTGTGGGACTGAGTTTTTTTAATTTCCAGGATGTTTATGTTCCTTTTAACTTTCTCAGTCAGTACCTAGGTTCTTGCTTCATGCAGTTTTGGTTTTGTCTCTTAATTATCTTCCCTTATATTTTCTTTACTTGGAGTCTGAGTCTCTATATTTCTGCTCTTTGTGCAGTTTCAGTTTTTTGGTCCTTGTCCTGGGATTTTGTATTCTAGTTTTGTATGTTCTTGTTTATAGTTTCTTCATTCTCATGTTCTATATATTGTATTCCCCATTTATGCTTGAGCCTTAGTTTCCCTGTATCTAGACTGTGTGTAGTTGTTGTACTTTCCTGTTTCACTTTGTTCATCAGTTTTTCTTCTATTTAGTCTCTGAGTCTCAGTTCTGTGTTGTGTTATCACTTAAGTCTCCTGATGCCAGCTTGTATTCCAGTTCCCTGTGTTTCCATGCTTGGACTTTGTATTAACTGACTTTACAGCTATTAAAGCTCACTTTTGGTTATTCCTATCTTGTTTCCTGAAGTCCTGCATATTGGGTCCTCACTACTCACTCTCTGGCAAACTGTGACAGATTCATATCATGGATGTGCAGCTAACAAATGTGTAGCAACTATGTGATGCATTATGGACCAAAAATCAGTCTACCTATCTTAGACTCATCACAATGGATTAAAACATGCATTCACTACATACAATGCTAACAAAGACAGCAGCAAACAAAAAGAATAGAACCATAACAGTCGCAAGTAGCAGCAGCTATAGTAGCATGTAGTGATACAGAAATGATGAATAAATAACACGTAAATTATTATGGTACTCATCACCACCAAGTGAAAAAACAACAATAACTATAAAAGTAATGTTTATTTTAATGTTGGCACTTATAACAGATAACTTATACAGACAAAAGACTGTAATGAGAAGAACTTAAAGATGCAATTTTACTTGTCATCAAACTTATATACTGAGACAAATACCTGTGCAATAAATTAATGCCAGTGTCTAATTTAATAATTTGTTGGGCAACTTGATATTTGTTTTTCTGCAGCTAACTGAGTGAATTAATGTAATTTCTAGTTTGTGTGCACCAAGAACTGCATCACAATTTCATGCAGATACTGATAAAGATACTGACTTCAAATGTATGTCCATAAATGGTCATTGAGCATCCTCCACAATTCACTAGTCATGTCTTCTTTCTGTCTTCATACTGTGTGAAAAATGTAAGACTAATATTGTGGACAAAATTTATGACATGCTTTATCATACATTATTGGATATTTGTCTGATAGCTCAGAGGAAGCATTTGCTGCTGTAAAAAATGTTGCTTGTACTACAGCAAGTGCATGCAAAGTGACAGTGACGTTCTCATTATGATCAGCTCAAGCTTTAATTAATGACATCTGCTTGTAACATCAGGTGTTTCTTTAATGAACATGCAGCAATTTTCACGAATGGCTGGCTGCTCATCATGATAAGCAGCAGTGACATGGCCTGTTTTCATCCTTATGTTATTCACAGGGGCTTTGTTGAGCTGAAACGTCATCGTCTGCCCTCTCTATTTATAGCCTAACTCTGACACAGAGGCAAATGACATCATACTTGTATGTGTGTACCCATGTGTGAGTGTGTGTGTGCTTAGATGCAAGGATATATGGCTCTATTCATCAGCGAGAGAGAGAGATATGCATTGAGCATGTAGACTACACATTGTTGAGGCACAGGTCAGAGCTCAGAGCTAACTTTAATCAGATGTGAATTACAGATATGAAGAGAAATACAGTGAGATATAAAACCTTGCGACCGAACAAAACTTATGTCACTTCCTGCAGTAGGTGGGAAAGCATTAGGCTAATATCTCAGGGAAAAAGTTTCAGACCTTTCAGTGACTAAAACTTGGCTGAATAACCTGTATCTACATCAGCCTCTGTGGGATAAAACTGAGCTTTTCAACGTGGCACTTATAAAAGAAGACTGATAAAGGCAGTCTAATGCTTAAGCGGGGTTTTTAAAGTGATAAGGATTATATGAACCAGAGAACTCGGCTGCTTGACACTAAGGTAGTGAATTAAACAGATGCATACCAATGAATACCAAAGTCTCCAAAGGCGGTCTTATTATCACAGGGAGTAGCAGTGAATGCAGTGGCAGTCCAGGCCAATATGTGACTCAGACTGAAGGGAATCTAGCTTAGCTGTCACTAAAGAGCTATTGTTAAGAAGAAATAAAGAGCTGTATTGACTCCCCTCATCTGCTCGTTCTCTGTGGGACCTACTGGTGTGGTTTAGTGGGAGGATATATGATGTGGAATTAAAAGTGTGATGGCTTTTTAAGAAACCAGTTAGAACCAATGGGTCTGAAGTTGAAATCTCTAAAATGGTTCTCTGCTTGTATTTTATGCTCAGTTTGACCTGGAGTGTTTTATCCTCAAATTTACAGTTAACTCCAAAATCAAATATACACATGTTGTTACTGTTTTGGTGTCAGTTGCCCAGCTTTGGAAATATTGGCTGTAGAAATGTCTGTGTTCTCTTTGGTAAAATAAAACTAGATGACGCTTGTCATGCATGGCTCAAACTAAAATATAAATAAATTTGAAAGACTCACACCTGGTTAAAAAAACACACAAACCTTGTAAGCAGTATCACATATGAACGAGTTCCTCTGCCAGTCTATGTTTGCCAACCAAAGAGCGGGCAGCTAAAAAACCTTACAGCTCAGCCAAGGGGGATGCCATCAGTGTTTACATCCTGTCACAAGCACAAGCCATGGGGAGATGCATGGTTCCTTCTACACAGTGAAGCAGGATCTAGCACAGTGATGTGGGTGTAGCTGGACAAAAATGAAACAGTTCCTACATTAAATGGCTCCCAACAAGATTTTGAGCTTCAGGCTGCAGCTGACTTTTTTAAATGTATTTGTTTCTGCTTTGAGCTCTTCAAAAAAAGTGCCATCTGGGTCAACAATTTTCTGGAATATAGTTAACCCAGATGGCACTTTGCTCAAGCCCTTTTAGCTTAGCTTTATAATAACTATTTTTAATATTAATTATCTATACTGATGTGGACTTTTTAATAGAGGCTAATCATATTTATAGTGAAAAATTCTGATATTTACTTGAACTGTCTTCTGCAGCTACTATATTATATCTGTGCACAGAAATCCCCTATACTGATAAAGCTAAGCCTTCAGTAACTTATAAAAATTTTCTTTGGAATTATCAAGTGAGACAGCATCGTTTACTACATGTAATCCCACCGTAAAAATACAAGACTAAAATGCAATCACTAAATGGCTCACTGCTGGGATACAGATAGGACATGGATGATTTAAATTGTCTGTTACCTAGACATTCATGAGGAGTATATTGCCAGTACAGCAAGTCCTAAGAAATTCAGATCAGTCTACTTTATAATGAAGTGAGTGGGCCAAAGTCTGCACATGCCACCCACTACATGTAATCCAAAAGGCTAAACCTCTGCCATCATCAGGCTGGTGCACAGCAGAGAAGTTGAGTCCCCATACTCATTTATCATTTTCTAATAATACTGGAAGAGACATGAACTTATCCTCAAAATAGAGCTTTTCCTGTCTTTTGTAAAATGTATTTAGCACTTTTAAGTATTTTAAGTATTTACATACTTAAAAGTCCTACAGTGAAGATTTCAATGCCAAAACAAATTTCACACAAAAATGTTTTTACAGTCAAATTTTTGGCTGCACATCTGTCAGTGCCCTGTATTTCATCCACAAGTCTTCAGCAAGAACACTTCCTTGCATTTTTTTGTGTGAAATCTTCTATCAAAGTCTGGCAAATACACACAACCAGCTCTCAGCAAATGTCCACCACAAAAAGTCTTTTCAAGCATAGGCTGTTTTCAAAAATGACCCAAGCATGAGAATATATAGCACAGCTGACTGGGATTTCTCATGCGTAGGAAGAGCTAAAGAAAAAAGAGGGATGAAAAAAACAACAGTGCTTGTTTTACTCCGCTGGGTCTCCCTGTTCATTGAGGTTCATATTACATGAAATTACAGAACAACATGTGCACATCCACTTCATTAAGTCCAACAGACTGTTGGTCTCACGGGACTTAAATAAATCCAAAGTATTCTTACCTATGATCTCACAGGGGTTATCACAGTGCTCCTGCTTAGAGTGTAAAATTCAGCATGAGGGGTTGGAGAAATCACGCTTCCTAAAAGGTGTGTCTTTCTAAAAGCTTTGTTGCCTTTCAGCTATTAATCTGACATATTTATCTTATTTTATTTTACAAAATGCACATCGTTGATCCTCTATGTATCTTAGGCTGTGTTAACCATTTTAATAGACTGACAGGTGCACTCCAGGACACATCTGCGCAGTTTTACACATGTGCAGTCCCAGTAGTATTACATTTAGATGCAGTCAACTTAAACTCAAACTGTGATAAGTTAACAGATGTGTAAAAAGAGAGACAAAAATCTTACCTAGTAAAGCATATTTATTAGGGAAAATGTATTATATTGTCACTAATTGGGTTCTCTCTCAGTTCAGCCATGAAATGCTCCAGCCTGGGAGAAAATCTGACACCTTAAGGTCATGATGCTGCTGCTGCTGCAAAAAAAACAAAACTGCTGGAACTCTGAGCTTTGGGCTAAAAGGGGAAGAGTGTGGCTGTCAGGCCTTATGGTTTATCTTTCTTCTGGAGAGAGATCAAAGTGTACAAAGATCTTAGAGATAAAACCATTGTATTATTCACTCAGCAGTATAAACCTCCTGGACTTTTTTCTAGTAAATATTTGAAAAAACAATGACACAACACTGAAAACCTTGACAAGGACACTGTTGATGCCCAGTGCCTCCTCAGCAGTCTGATCACCTAATAAGCTAGTTGAACCACGGGTGGCTAAAGACAACCCAGACACTTTGAGTGTGTTTGTAATTCAGTACTGGTCTGTCAGTGCAGGTGTAGCAGTGAACAGAGATAAAAATTAGCAGTCAGGGGTAAGTCCCCTTAACAGGGCTAGTTTTTCACCTCATATAACTGTGATTATTTATGGGACATTACACTTTTTACATATAGGTTCATACAGTGTAATTTCCTTATCTTTCACACCCATATACTATTTATATATTTATACCTAATGGAGCATCTGGAACTCAAGCAATTTTCCTCCTTGGGATTAATAAAAGATTCTAATTATGATTCTAATATGATCTTTGTCACGTTTTTATTCCCTAAATGGTCAAGCATTAATATTTTAAGACTGTGTTTTGATAGTTGCTATGCAACTGTCCATTTACTTTTAGACCCAGGCAATTTGGAGCATTCTTCTTCACAGTTCTTTCAATATTGGTGTAAACAACCTCAAATTAAAGCTAACTTGAGCTTCAGAAGTTGTGTCAGTTGTTTTAATTCAAATTGAATGTGCGTAATTTCAGAACCTGAAATAAACAAAGCATTTTTGTCCAGGTAGTTATGGTGTGGACTTTATGTGTCATGTTTTTAACACAAGCCTCCGCAGCATTAGCTTATGCCACATTTTTGTGGTTGTTTAAATTCAGAACACTTTATTTTTCTCCCCAGAGCCCAACCTGAGTCCCCAATGTTTGAGGAGCGAGAACACACAGATGGGGCTTGAGCAAAGCCAGAGACAAGTTGTATAACACGCACAGCAAGCACACACTATGTTGTCCCATGCACTTACAATGCAGTGGCCCACATATAGATTACAGAAAAGCATGTAGTATGAAATCATGTGCAAGTAAATGTTAAAAATAACTGTTAACACACACACAGACAGCAATGAGTGCAGGAAGAGCATTCAGCCTGAAGGGTCCAGTGCATCCATTCAGAAGGTCAGGCTGGGAAGGACAGATGATGATGTACACCAGACTGTAAAGGCCAGGAGACCCAGAGGTGCTCCCCTGAGTGCTGTTACCTCAGCCACAAAACAAACTGACCCAGAACAACAGATGTAGTAAAGAACAAGTTAAACAGTTTGAGAAGTTGGGGAACTATAAAAATGGCAACTCATATAAACAGAGTTTGCTATTAAAGAATATTTTTCAATACAGAGTCGTCTTAATAAATTTACATTCAAATCTTATGCACTGAAATTGACGTTTACCGATCGGCTTATTGGACATGCAAAATCATCTGTTCTCTAATCTGTGTCAGCGTGCCATTATTTTACACACATAACGCACACTTGTAATTACTTTTTGCAGAGTTTAGATTATGTGATGTCAGCTCAAACAGTCGCAAGAACGTTAGTTTGTGACCCACCTGCACCCGGATTTGCAGTTTTCTTCATGCTCTGGGTTTCCTGTTGGCACACTTCGTCAGTAACAGCTGCGGTTTGGTCCTCCCAGGAAGCTGTAACTGTCCGTCTCACACCGTCACGTCGACTAAAAACTGGAGTTGACTTTGTTGCCTCAGTTTCCCCGCACTTGTTTAAGTGCGTGACGACACCGGGTGACTGCAGGCAGCGCTGATGCAGAGATGCCGTTGAACTCAGTGATGTGCACTTCAGCGGGATGTTGAGAATCTCCAGACCGCACGAACACGATGAAAGAAATGTGAGCGCATGAGGGGGGGCGGGTGGAGACGTCCAGTGACGCGCTTTTACGCACTTATCCAAATGGGAGATAACAAGATCTATCCAGTGTGCGTTCCTTACACCCGGGGGAAATGTGTTTATTCAGTCACAACATTAAATAAGTGCTACACTGACATAAAAACAACTATGTGACAAACGCATCAGAGGTACAAAAAGAGCCGTGATGACCATTATTACAGAAAGCATTTCACCTAAATTCTGCAATTTTTGTAATAATATAGGCCTGTCCTGTGATGATTATTTATAATCGGCAGTGATACTGTACGTGATTGTTTAGCACCTGTAAAATGTAAATCAGAAAACAAGTAAGAAAATGACCATTCTTGCTTGCTCGACTGCGTGATTGTTTTGAGGCAGGACGTTTTAGTACCACATAAACCTGGGAAATCCCACAATGCGCAGCTAGACAAACTGTATCCGTCTCAGGCTCATCTGATGTTATGAGAACTTTATCATTGCTTTTCATTCCTAAGTAGACTCTGCTCACATACCGACTTACAAATAAAAAAATGGAGGATTAAACGGGCCCGCACACTCTTTACACTGCTCCTAATCATCACAAACTGAATGAATCACTCACTACACTGACTATCACATAACCAGAAACACATGGTTAAAGCTAGTACCCAGGTTTTAGACTAGTGACAAACAGCAGCACACCCCACCAAATTCAGTTCTCCTATTTGCCAGGGCACGGTAGCCTAGTTTTTCACACTTTAAAAGTGCTGTCAAATGCTGCTCTCTTGTGGTTACAAGTGAGACTGACTGTAGCCACTTCAGTGGTTTCCAAACTGCCAGAGATTATAATAAATAAAAAAAAACATTAAAAGAACAAAACTGGGATACGAAGTCAATGCTAGACAATGTTGATGCTGAATTTAAACAGATGGGGGACATTATTGGTCACACTTGTGTTTCTTTTGCTTCTGGGACATTGATTGCCCTTACCAGTTTTGGAACCCAGTGTAAAAGAATTATTCATATTTGAGTCTTCTTTATTGTATTTTTCATTTCATGATTTGCGGCATATTTTCAGTTGGTGAAAAGTCTGGACTGCAGGCAGGCCAATCCAGTACCCAGACTCTTCTACTATGAAGCCATGCTGTTGTGTGCAGTTTAGCATTGTGTTGCTGACATATCCAAGGCCTTCAATGGAAAAAAACACCATCTAGAGTTGAGTATATGTTGCTCTAAAACCTATATATACCTTTCAACATTTCCAGATGTGTAAGCTGCAGGTACCACAGGCACTAATACACCCCCATGCCATCAAAGATGCATACTTTTGAACTTAGCACTGATAACAAGCTGAATGATCCCTTTCCCCTTTAGTTCAAAGTACACGATGTCCATGATTTCCAAAAAGAATTTCAAATTTCAATTTGTCTAACTACACACCAGTTTTCCACTTTGCTTCAGTCCATTTTAAATGAGCTCTGGCCCAGAGACGACAGCAGCATTGCTCATTGCTGGATCATGTTCACATACGGCTTGATTGAGCTTTAACCTGCATTTGTGGATGGCATGGTGAACTTGGTTCACAGACAATGATTTCTGAAAGTATGCAGTGATTTCCCTGACAGAATCATGCCTGTTTGCAATGCAGTGCCACTTGAGGGCCTGAAGATCATAAGCATTCAACATTGATGTTCGGCCATGTCCCTTGTGCGGGTATGTCTCCAGATTCTCAGAATGTTTTGATATTAGGTACTGTACAGTAGATGATGGAATATTCAAAGTCTTTGTAATTTTATGTTGAGGAACATTATTCTGAATTGCTCCACAACTTGTACATGCAGTTTCTTGCAGATTGCATAACCTCTGCCCATCTTTACTTCTGGTGCTCTTTTTATACCCAGTCACATTACTGGACTGTTGCCAGTTAACCTGATTAGTTGCTAAATATTCCTCCTGCTGCTTTGTTGTAACACCACTTAATTGTCCAGCTTGTTGTTGCCCCAGTCCCAACTTTTTTTGAGATTTTATGCACAAATTAAAGATGAGCTAATATTTTTAATGAAAGTAAAATGTTTCACTTTTAACATTTGATGTGTTTTCTGTGTTCTTTTGTGCATACAATTATAGTTTATGTTATTTGCAAGTTATTGCATTCTTGCCAGAGCAGGAAGACTCTGTCTTTGATCTCACATCCTCAGGTCTAGGTCTCTCCAGAATTGCTAGTATGATTTAGACAATTCTTACTTAATCTTTACAATACTTATTTTCAGTTTAATGTGAATCTCTGGAATACTGTATGTGCTTATTATATGAAACAAATATTGGTTTATCTCAGTGACAACATTACTCTGTTGACCTTGGATTATTTTGGGTGTGAAGACTCAGACATCTGCTCATCTACTACAAGTGGTTATCAGAAGGTCACTGAATAAATACTACAGTAAATGAATAATTTTCAGAACATACACTCCACATTTTGAATAATATAGCAACTGTTTATTAATGTAAACACCTTGTAAATTGAACATCTTGCAATATTTAATAAAAAAATATATTGTGTACATATTATATTCTGGGTTAACACAAACTTAAAATGGCTGTGGGAATTCTGTAAAAACTGTCAAAGGTGTAAACAAGAAAAATTAAAACAGGGTGGACATCAGCTGTTTGTTTGAAAATTAGGTCAAAGTGAGACATAAAAAGCACTTTTCTAATATAGCTTACAGCACTTCTTTCAGAGTTGTGAAGGGCTTTAGAGAAATGAAAATATATACAAGAAGAGCAAAATAATACAGTTCATAGACAAATGAGATCAGATCAATCGAGAACCACAGTCAAATATATTGATAAAAATGTTTTTAGGAGATTTGAAAGACATTTGTAACCAGTCTCATCTAAATAGTTTGACTGTTTTACGTGTGTTTTAATAATATTCTGTATTTATTTGTTTTATACCACAGATTATTACTGTATTCCACATCAAAAATCATAGAGTAGGCATCATAGCTGCTTCTCTACTGTGGTTATAATGACATATGAAAAATTCATAAGCGTAAAAACATTTAAGAAAACAAAGCAAACACAAAAACAAATCTACAATACTCCAATTCAAAACATGTTATTCATTGCCTTTATAACAAGTCTATGCAATTATCACCTGTCTCACGCACATTTGAACGTCTAGTTAACTTACTTCTTTATATGTGAATTCTGTCTCTAATTTTATGTGTAATCCTTATAGAGCATAGGCCCCCTCCAGGGAAATACAATGATTTTCAGTAATATCCAAGTATGTCAAGTAAATTGCTGTAGTAATATATAGCTAAATAAGCTAATGTATTTATTTTGATAGGGGTTGAGAGCATAAAAGCTTAATCTCCTAAGACCTCCTAAGGCTCTTTTTTAGGATTTATTGGCAGCAACAGATCTGTGCTTAGCAGAATGAAGTGTAATGTGCAGAAAAACCAAATGTAATGTCCCTATATAAGGACGCAATGCCTCAGAAGATATGGTACTAGATATAGATTAAAGGATTTATTAATACCTTTAATGTAGATCTCATGCTTCACCATTCAAACTCGGCCCAGAAAGAAACAGTGGAATATGAATGTGCAAATACTGTGTGTTGTGATTTGACACACTTTGCCTGGATTCATCGTTTAGCTCTTAGACATGTTAATGTTAAACATTTTTTCTCATTTATTTTGATTTATGTCACTTTTAAAATGTGATTAAATGGTTAAAAAAAACACACACAACAGAAAACTGTGCTAGTAAAAGCCATTGTATCTTTGACCTGACTGCTCTGGAGCTGCTGCAGGGCTCATCTCCTTCTTGGTCATAACTTCATACACATAGTCATTTGGTCCTTGTGAGGAAATTCTTGCTCTTCTGCTGCTACATCTTTGTTTTACCTGGTGGTAGTAAAACATCACTTTATTGATTGTCTGTATATAGTTTATAAAAGTACATACGTACAGTAACTTGATGAAAAGAATTTTGGAAAAATGTTAACAATAAAAGGAGCTTTTCATGGTGACACTGTTAAAAGGTAACTCAAATGAAAATGCCTGCACAGTGTGTACATAGCCTAGTGGAGTTGTTTATAGCTTAGTGAGGAAAAGTGTGTTAAACTATTATTAATCTTGGTTTATTAACTGAGAGAATTTTTTTTATGTTGAGACAACAGTGCAAACCAACAAAAAAAAGAAAAGGAAGCAAAACAGGAAATACAGTTTAGTACTTTCCAAGAAGCAGCAGCACTTCCACATCTGCACTTTAATTCAAAAACAGAGCAGTACGTGGTTTTAGATGTAATCTACAAGAATGTGCATGAAGGGTTATCATGTTATAAGAATTATACGTGTTTGTGGTGAGACTGAGTATGTGAATGTACAATATTACCAAGATAACCACTGCTGCATGCCATAGCTTTCAGAGCTAGAATACTTGCACGCATATGAAAAGCTTAGAGAAGACTGAACTCACCATATGGATGATCAGTAGGATGAAGATTATGATTAACAGGATACTGATGACAGTGGTGCTGATGATTAATACAAAAGCCAAGCTCTCCTGTCTGGGACAGGGTGCTACTCCTGTGTAAATACAGAAAAACATCGATTACATCAAATGTACTGGCGTCATGCATTCTACAAAACCAAACTAAAAAGAAGTTTGATAAAAAAAATTCTTTCCTGGCAATTGTAAAGAGAGGAAAGCTCAAAGGTAATTAATGCATTTAAAACTAAAATAGGTTCAATTTCAGAAAATCCATTAGATATTAATGACACATTTAAACAATATTACTCAAGCTTATATACATCTGACTTATCTATATATATGGCTAGGATTGATGAACTTCTATCTAACATTGATTTGCATTGATTTACTCTTACCCTTGATTATGGATGTAATTAACTTGGATTCAAAAACTCAAAGTCTTCCTGAATCATTTTCTACTGCCATAATTAGTTGTAGGTATCACATAGACAAGCAGAAAGGTAAATGTACCGGTAGATATCATGCAACCAAAGGTACTCTGTATTTTATAGAGAAGTGCAAAAATAATCAAAAATCTAGCCAATTAAAACTAATAGCAGTTGTCATTGTTGCTGTTAATACAATAGAATTAAATATACTTTCCATGATGCAGTACTGTTTAGAGTGCCATCCTTCCCAAATGCCAAATATATAATTTTGCATTGTGTTATTGGAATTATGTTATAAGAGGCTCAGTTTAGACTCTACTAGAAATTTGCCATTAATGATAACATGGTACAGCTTTAACTGTACTTTGCCAGAAGTACATGTGTAATTTGATACATAATTCTTCATAAGCTTAAAGAAGAGGCTGATATTCCCTTTGTGTGTATCAAACAGACAAGCAAGCGTAAATGTACTGATAGACTATGTCACAGGTAATATTCTCTTTCAGATCCTTTCACTCAGTGGAAGAATCAAAGAGAACAAGCTGTATTAAAAGTAAAAGCCCTGTATTTATATATTTTATTGTGCAAAGGTCAGAAAAATCCTGCTATTAAAACAGTTATTGTTAATACATATCACAGCTTTTCAAATGATTTTTCATCAACTGCAATATTTATAGAGTGCTACGCCTTCCAAATACCACAAACATATTTTTTTTTGTTATTGGAGTTAGTCTTGGGGTTATAAGAGTTTAGAGCCTCCTGGAGACTAATTGACCACATCCAAGAGCAATTTTACCACTGTATATTTTAACAGAAACATTTCTATGTTGTCACCATTTCTTAGACGTTTCTGTAAGTTCTCAACTAAATGAAATATACAAGCAAAAGGTAAGGGTCATCTTTTAATTATGTAAATTGGTAATATATGTACACAGTGCACTGCATTCAAGCGACTCTACAGCACTGTGGGTTACTGGACAAGAATAAGAAGAAGAAAAAAGAAAAACACACCTCTCACAAAAACTGTGTACACATCACACTTGTCCTGCTTGTCAACTGATTTTGCATAGACACAAGTGTAGATGCCAGAATCATCCACGGTCAGATTGGTGATGGTGATGTCATGGTCCATGGGAGTTCCATTTTTCCAAATTCTGCCTTTGTGTCTTGATCGCACCTTAGTTTCACTATTTTGGGCAGTGCTATAGTAATACACCTCATTCTTTTCTGTAAACGTATGATACATATATATCCCAGCGTATCTGTCATTGCGGTTGGGGCATCCTTCTGATGAACACTTCAAAGTGATGCTCTCACCAGGCTCTTTGATGATTATAGTGCTCTCTGTTATAAAAGAGAAAATATCTGATTAGAGGGTCTAAAACTATAACATAAGACAGACATTTAATTAAATATCAGTTTTCTGGAAACATTCAGAGAGACAGATAGTCATGGTTTGCTGGATAAAGGACCTAAATGCAGGACTTCATGAAACAGAAAGCAACATTTTATTAGATTAAATGTGAAATCCAAAGTATAAAATCCACAAAAGAAATCAACTGAAATCAAAAATGGCAGGAAACAGGGGGCACCCTGTGTTGTTTACAGAGACACACTAATAAAGAATTTAGGGGAGACAAGACTACTACACAGTAAGGGGCTCATCAGGGGAAGAGGAAACAGATGGGGAAAGAGACACGGATGAAAATAATCACGACAGTCACAGAAGATGTAAAACTGAAAGACAGAAGTCTATCAAAATAAAACAAGAAATTACCCAAAAAACAACCACTAAACATGGAAAGAAACTGACACCACAGCATAACACAGAAGAAACACTATAACCAAAACACATGACAGAAATATAAATAACAAGCACAGCAAACACAAACAGTAACTAGATGTCAAAAGGAATAGGAACTAAAATGGTTGGGAGTGAATTGAAATCAAAACATCAAACAATGAAAAAAAGAAGAGAACAAAGAATCACAATGAAACCAACCAGAAAACACCTAAGAAATAAATAAAAATATAAAAGTAAAAGGAACTCAAAACCCTTGGACAAACCACCAGGGAACATGACACACATTTCAAACAATAATTTTAAACCACAGTGTCTGCAGATAAGAGATTAAACAAAGAAAAAAATCCCCTGAGCTGTTCTTGTTGTCACACTTAAAACGTCAAAATCCTGAAATAGTTTAAGAATTAATAGTGTGTATAGACATACCTGAACTGGAATATAAACAAAAAATCACTATGGCCCAGCACAGCGGCATCATCTTTGCAGAAGTGACAGCGTACAGTGTCTTTGGTTCTCACATTCTGTATAGGGCAGACAGCAAGAAGTGTTTCCTGGTTTGTTGTGGCATGACGTGTACATCCTGTAAGATAAAATTAGCGCGATTCAGTCATTTGCTTTAGCTCATGTGACTTTTAACTTGTAAGGCCTGATATGAGACAATGAAAAATTGTGAATGAGGAAACGGTTGGTACAAAAGAGTAATTTTTTAATGAAATGACTCGTATGTGTCACACATTAAAAAGCAGAAAAAAGAGAAATCACTATCAGTGAGCAGAAAAAAAAGAGAAATCACTATCAGTGATTTCTCTTTTTTCTGCTTTTTAATGTGTGACACATACGAGTCATTTCATTAAAAAATTACTCTTAAAAAGCAGAAAAAAGAGAAATCACTATCAGTAAACCAGCCACAGGGGCCCACAAGCCAGTGTAGTCATAGTGCCGGTCCCAAGCCCAGGTAAGTGGTGAGTGTTGCGTCAGGAAGGACATCCGGTATAAAAACTTTGCCAAAA
>VUQH01082015.1:0-11484 GCA_015106775.1 Etroplus canarensis | reverse complement strand
GGGTTCAATTGCTAATGTAAATAACAGTGGGGACAGAGGGCAGCCCTGGCGCGTGGACTTCTGTAAGCTAAAGGGTTGAGAGATGGTATTATTAGTTAAAATCTCCACAGTTGGGTTTGAGTATAATAGTCTGATCCACTTAAGAAACATTTAGCCTAATCCAAATCTTCGGAGCACTTCAAAAAGGTAGCTCCACTCTGTCCTATCAAATGCTTGGCAAGCATCTACTGATAACATTGCTGTATCTGCTGCATTATGTTTCTCGTAAAGTATGTTCAGTACTCTCCTAACGTTGTGGTACCCTTGTCTACAGAGCTTTTTACTACAAGCCTCATTCACACACACACACACACACAGTCATACAGCACTTTATTTTATGCCTTTTAGCACATTTTGACTTTCATGAACACTCCAATGAATGCATCAGGAGCATTTCAAGGTTTAGCGTCTTCCCCAAAGTAACTATGGCATGTAGAATGGAGAAGCCTGGGACTGCACCACCAATCTTCAGATTAGGGGACAACCCACTCTACTTCCTGAGCCACAGCTACTCCAAACACTGCAAAGACTCACTCTTAAAGACAGTGCGAGGAGCTCAGAGAAGGGCTGCTGCTCTATACCAAAAAGAACCGACTGAAGTGATTTGAGCATCTGACTTGGAATCGACTGGGAACCTCCTAGACGAGGTGAGCAGGTCCAGTTGGGAGGACTCGCTGGACAAATGATGTCTCTTGGCTGCCTTGGGAATGCCTCAGTGTTCCGGAGATGAGCTGAAGACAGTGGTTGGAGTGTGAGAGATCTAGGCATCTCTGTTTAGGCTGCTGCCCCAGCAGTATAAGCAGTACAAGACAGGATTTATCAATGGTCACAGAAGTTAATGTTGTACATTCCCTTATTGTGACATAAGTCAGGTAGGATGTGGAGTTTGTGGCTGTCTTGTCTGTCGAGATAGCAGAACAATTCAGTGACATAAGGTCAGATGGTGAGTCTTAGATTTGCCTGCAGTTAACTAAAGCAAAAAGGTATTGAGAGATCAAGTGAAGGTTGACGTCTCAATCCCAAACAAACATAGGGGGTCAGACAGGAGGAAGGGGTGTGTTATGCAAAAGATGTCTGAAAGTAACATTTTAAAGGAAAGAGGCTGGCTTTAAAAAGATGTACAAAAATATTACTGGTGGGATAATGAGAGGTTTAAGAAAGAATAGAGTTTAACAGCTGAAATGAAAAAATAAATAGAACAGCAGGAATGCAGGCAGATGTGGAAACACAGCCTGTTGAGGTTGGATTAAGATATGACAAGCTTTGTTTTGTTCTCGCAGCTTTAACATCCACTGTCTTTTCATTCAAAACAGTCAAAGCCGGGAAGTGCTTTGTTTTTAGATCTCCAGTGAATAAAAATGTGCATGACATAGTCATTCATTAACTACATGTCAAGGTAAGAAACCACCATTTGTCTTTATACACACACAATTATTACAAAATAAAGAACTTTTATTGTTGTATTTTGCTGTTTTACAACGGGTTACACTCTTTGAATCCTGAGGCTTTGTGATTTTGAATATTCAATACAGAGAGAATGGATTTTCACTTAAATTGTGAAGAGGTTTATTTATTCCATTTTGTAAAACAAAACAACAAAAGTGTCCATCGATGCAATTGGCCCAGAAAGACTGTAATGCTCGTGATACAAGAAGAAAACAGATGGCTGAACGAAAAATGAGCAGACTTCTCTTGAAAGTTGGGCAAAGAGGAATGCTTTTTCCTCTGAGATATTGTTCCTGAAACTGACAGAATCTGTCTTTCTACACAGGTAGTTGTTACTTACAATACTGTATATTTTGACTTGATGGTGATGTCCTTTATCTGTCCAAAAATCAAGCCTGTTCACATTCTCTTTGCGTCAAATATCGCTGTTTTGTAAAAGCCACTGGCATCTCAGAGAAACACAAACATGTCCACTGGAGTTGCTGTAACTCCCAATTAGTCGCATGTAAAAACTTATTCAGCATGCTTTTCCCTCACATCAAAGGATTACGCATCATTTTCAAAATGCCAGTGGAACAGGTAGGATCTCACATTGTGTCACAAAAGCAAAACAAGCCAGGAATGAAGCTTATTTCTAAGTTTAGTAAAGAAGATCTGCTTTCTCGCATCCTAGACGTTCAGGCCACTAGAATAGAAGTGACATCACTTCTGCTTCCCTGCTGTCAAATTCAATTCTGCTGTCATCATTCTGATCCAATCATTTTTTTCGATCACCTTCTGTGAGCCAATAAGGCTCTGTTCCATGTGCTTTGAATCTCAAAGCTCTTTTGTCTTTCTGCAGCCCACCTCCTCCTCATCTTAAAGAGCCTCTTCCAAGTCTCTGTTGGCTTCATCACCAATCTCCAGACTCCAGGGGGTCCTGTCTGACTTCCTATTACTGTTGGACCCCTCTCTGCTATCTAGCTTCATTGGAGTCTAATTGCCAAATACACCGATCAGGTATGACAGTATGACCAGTGATGGGTGAAGACAATAACACTGAATATCTCTTCATCATGGCACCTGTTAGTGGGTGGGATATAATAGGCAACAAGTGAACAGTTTGTCCTCAAAGTTAATGTGTAAGGATTTGAGCAAGTTTGACAGGGGCCAAATTGTGATGGCTAGGAGACTGGGTCGGAGCATCTCCGAAACTGCAGCTCTTGAGGGTTGCTCCCAGTCTGCACTGGTCAGTATCTATCAAAAGTGATCCAAGGAAGGAAGAGCGTTGAACCGGCAACAGGGTGATGGGCGGCCAAAGCTCACTGATGCATGCAAATTATGTTGACTTCTTTCAGATGATCTCTCCTTGTTCAATTACTAGCTGGTAAGTTTTTTCCCCAATCACAAATACACAATCAGTATCACACACTTTCTTGGAATGTGTCTCCAGTGAGGGTCTGTACCTTTCAGCTGCTCCCTTGTATTCTCCCCAAGGGGTCGCCACAGTGGATTAATCCGCAGAGGTTTTACGCCAGATGCCCTTCTTGACACAACCCTCCATGGTGAAAGGGGCTTGTGTTCCCACCTGGAATCGAACCAGGGACCTTCCTTTTGTGAGGCGAATGTGTAAACCACGTCTCCAGAAAGGGTGACATCAGAAATATAACACCACTCACGGTAATATATACACAGGCACAGCTTGGTACAAACCTCAATTCCAAAATAGTAAGGATGCTGCATAAAATGTGAATAAAAACAGAATACAGTGATCTGGGGCTCCTTTTGAACCTGTATTCAAATGAATACGTCACAAAGACAATATTTTTAATGTTCAAACTGATAAACTGTATATTAAATTGATAATTTTTTAAGTGTACACAGATTCTGAATTTAATGATTGCAACACGTTCCAAAAAAGTTGGGATGGGAAAGAAAAGACTGGGAAAATTGTGGAATGCTCAACAAACACTGGGAAAATTCCACAGATAAGTAGGGTAATTAGTCACAAGTGATACAGAAGGAGCAATCCTGAAAGACTCAGTCATTTGTTTCTCAACGATTGGAAGGAATTCAGAGATTTCCCCATATTTTATATAAATACTTAATTTTATATTTCTACCTTACATTTGTATACCTAATTTTATTTATTTCTTTTTTACTTATTTTTAACTGTCTTTGTTTCCACACTGTGGGTCGGGGGAATCAATTCTGATTCTGTGAATTGTCCTGTGCATGTAGCCAAACTGACAATAAAGCTGACTTTGATTTGATCCGCATGTAAGTGGCAATGCAAAAAACCAGCACCGAATCCCTCAGGCAGCACTGCATGAAAATCTGACATCATTCTGTGATGGATATTGCAATATGGGCTCAGGAATACTTTGCAAAATCTACCAGTATAAGTCAAGACTCTATCACGCAGAGTGAGAGCCGTGTATTAACAACATCTAGACAAACTACCAACTACTCTGGGCCCATGCTTATCTGAGATGGACCCACCTCAAGTGGAAAAGCGTGGCCCGATCAAACTGCTCCTGGAAATAATGGCCGGCAAGTCTTCCATGGCTAGAGGAAAAGAACCATCCCGATTGTTACAAACGCAAAGTTCAATGGTATGAGGATATATTACAGCCCATGGCATGGGCAGCTTCCAAATCCGTGAAGGCTCCACTCATGCCGAGAGGTACATGCAGGTTTTGGAGGAAGATATGCGTCCATCCAGACAATATCTTTTTTAAGGACATCACTGCTTATTTCAGCAAGGCAGGAAGGTTAACAGAGCTATTTAATATTGCAATGGAGGAGTGAGCAGGCAGGTAAGTGGTCATAGGTCTACTGTCTCCTTTGAGTTCAAGCAGGCTGGTTCCAAGGAAGAAGCGAGCAGTGGAGAGAGACACTGGGGGAAAACTGGAAGAGGAGACTAAAGGATGAAGTGAGAAAAGGTAACACAACAATGACAAGTGAACTGGAAAAGCCTGACATTGCCACTTTTAGTAGCACGGCAATTTGGCGATGATGGAGAGGGAAGCCTATGCTTAAGTACTGCCAAGGATGAGAGGCTGGAAAGCAGGCATGTAAGTGCTCTACTGCTATAGCTGGGAGGCATGCCTCCTGTAATACTCAGCCTGTCACAAATCTGTATTAATGATAGAGCAAAGAGAGGGGTCTCCTGGGACCATGACAGCCTGCAGTCCAGACCAACATGTCATTAAGAGCAGGCTGTGCATCTCAAGTATAAGATTCTTGTAATTTACATTTTAAAAAAACCCAAGTTTTTCCAACAACATATACGGTTGTTCCAGTTGAGTAAGGCAGCTTGTAAGGACAAGAATTCCTTTCTGAAAGAGAAATGAATATTTAATAAAAAAATATATTTTGCTGATTTTTGATGCACTCTGCAAAGGAATTAAAAGAATCTATAGAAAAATATGTAAGTGAAAGCAGAATTCTATTAGCAAAGACACGGTGTTTTACCCACAAATTGTTTATGTTGTTTGTCAGTAAAAACTACGGGAAACATTTTTCTTAAATGTAACATATTTTAACTCTGTCTGTCCAACTATTAATAGTCATTGTGCACTTCATGCCTTCCTGTGTAAACTCCTGTCCTGTGGAGGGACCATTGCTTCTGCTGCTGCTGCTGCTACTGTAGGATAATGTGCTGCTCATGCTTTGACATGGCTTTAGACATTTGCAATTTAAGTGTCACAACCAGAACACAAGAGGCAAGTCTGTGAGAACATGGGCGGACTGTGTTCAGACATGGCTGTATAACAGCAGGACACAGAGGATGGAATGCTGCGTGCATATTTTCATACAGTGGAGATCAAAACTTAAAAAGCTGAAAAAATCACTTGAGTAGGGCATGAGTTTCACTTAAATAGGCAAATCATTACTAAATAACTAAAATCACAAAGGTTTCAACTTCTAACAGCGAGTCCTGTGTAGGACGTTGATTTACCTTTATCAGTATGGAATGCAAGGTAAGTGATTCTCAGAGTGCACAAAAGTTTCATAGTTTCATTCTGAGCCTGCTGATGTGCTCTTATACCCATACCACCAATCTGCCTGTGAGCATCTATTTTGCATTTTTCAAAATAAACAACCTAAGCTGCTGCTCCCTGTCTGAGCAGTTTGCACTTTAGTCCTCATTAGCACTTATATCACACCTACTGGGATACACGCAGTTCTCAGGGTATGCCAATTCAGTGCTCCTTGTTCAAAAAATTAAAATGAAATGTGTTCTTGACCACCACCATCAGTATGTTTTGAGTCGCCCCCTGCTGGCCATTAAAAAAAATCAAGTTTATCACACTTCTTCATTGGCTTTACTGTTCACGTCCTAAAGCTACAAAAGGCAAATAAAAGTACCCTGCTATATGATTTAAACTTGATTTTATTACCAACTGACCCATATAATATAAATATACACTATAAGGGCAAAAGTATTATCCACTGACACGTTACACCTACAGGAGCTTTTATGACATCCCATTCTAAATCCATAGACATTAACATGGAGTGAGGCCCCCCTTTGCAGACCTAATAGCTTCCACTCTTCTGGGAAGACTTTGTACAAGATTTGGGGGTATCTGCTGAAATTTTTGCACAGTCACTCAGTGAAGCATGTAAAAGATCAGACTTATTTTAGATGACAAAGCCTGGGTTCTAGAATCATCGTTTTTGTTCATCCTAAATGTGTTGGATGGGGTTAAGGTCAGGGCTCTAAGTGGGAAATTCAAGTTCTCCCACATCAAACTTTCCCAACCATGCCTTTATGGACCTTGCTTTGCACACTGGGGCACAGTCATGCTAAAATAGAAAAGGGCATTCCCCAAACTGTTCCCACAAAGTTGGGGCATAGAATTTTACAAAATGTCTTGGCAAGGTGAAGCATTAGTATTTCCCTTTACTAGATCTAAGGGATCCGAGCCAGCCTCAGAAAACAACCCCAAAGCATTATCCCTCCTCCATCAAACCTTACAGTCAGTCAGGTTTTCACCAAACCCAGACTCGTCCATCAGACTGCTAGCTAGAGAAACATGAGTCATCAGCCCACAAAACATGTTTCCGCTGCTCCAGAGTCCAGCGGCTGTGTGCTTTACACTAAATTCCCTGACACTTGGCATTGCACTTGGTGATGTAAAGCTTTCTTTCATGCAGCTTCTTGGCCATACCATGAAGCTCCCAGTACGCAGTTTTGATGCTGATATTAATGCCAGAGAGGCCAGGAACTCTGCAGTTACTGAGTCAGCAGGTCATTGGCCACTTTTACACACTATGTAACTTAGCACTCTGTAGCTTTTAATGGTCTGCCATTTTGTGACTGAGCTGCTGCTGTTGCTTCCTCTTTGCTATGATCCTACTTACAGTAGATGGTGAAATATCTAGGAGGAAAAAATTTCACAGACTGACCACATTGTAGTAGTGGAATCCTATTACAGTACCATGTTAAAATTGAGTGAGCTCTTCAGAAAGATCCATTTTTTCACAAATGTTTGTAAAGGCAGACTGCCTGGCTAGGTGCTTGATTTTTGTACACCTGTGGCAGTGAGAACAAATGAAACACCTGAATTTGTTGATTAAGAGGTGTGACCCAGTACTTTCAGTTTAATTCAGTTTCTTTTATGTAGCACCAATTCACAACAGAAGTCCACGCAAGGTGCTTTACACTGTAAGGTAGACCCTACGGTATTAAAGAGAAACCTCGACAATCAGACAATGAGCAAGCTCTTGGCGACTGTGGTAAGGAAGATCTACCTTTTAACAGGAAGCAACCTCCAGCAAAACCAGGCTCAGGGAGGGGCAGCCATCTGCCTCGACCGGTTAGGGAGAAGAGAGAAAGGAGAGTAAAAAAAAGAGTCACAGACTATAGGAGAGAGAAGACAGACAAGATTTAACCCTCTAGAGTCAACGGACAGGCTGCCAAGTGTGCACCACGTGATCGAATTCTTGCTTTTTTGTACTGGGGCTGCAGCCTGCACTCTGAGAGTGAAGTGCTCTATTGGGAAAAATATAGCAGAATGAGGTCTTTAAGATAGGATGAAGCCTGATTGTTCAAGACTTTGTATGTGAGTAGAAGGACGTTAAATTCAATTCTAGATTTAACAGACTTTTGTCTTTATAGTGTATCCAGGTCCACTCTTTGTAAGCTGATTTTGTTGTTGTGCTAAAACTTGTCTGTGTGACCCTGCACACCCTGATGTAATGCTCCATCTCTCTGCTCAGACTGCGGTAAGAACCAGAGTCCAAGGTTCAGCTGTATTTTTCCACACTTGAGAGAATAATTCTCTCAGAGAGCTTCGTCTGACTGCCTCCATGTATCATGTGCACACTTCATAGTGCAAGTCAACAGATAACTCTGAAAATTTTGATGCTATTATCCTTTTGAGAGTTAAATCATTCTTCATCCACTTAAACGGATAATATACTTTTTTAATCTCAGATGTTTTCGATCTATGTGGCCTTTAGCACTGTCTTGCTTCAAGCTCTCACTGGCTCGATCTGTCCTTATCATGCAGGCCTCCTGGGGTTTTGTTCACAGAGCTGCTTGCATCAAATTAGTCCATGTTGACACTGCTCTTGCCATCCTCAGCCACAGCAAATAATGCTGGAATTTATTTCCATGTCAGGTCTCCTCTGATAAGCTCAATTAATGCACTAAACTGGATTGTTAAAATTGCATGCTGTCCCTGCAAATCTAAAATGGTAATTCTCTGACAGAAATTTGTAACGTTGTGACTAGAACCAGCCTAAGAAAATAGGACAGTGCCAAGTAATAATGTCTATTATGGTTATCAGACCCAATGAAGTTGCAACCCAAATTCCAGAAAAGTTGGGACGTTCTTTAAATTTGAACAAAATAGAAACTAAAAGACTTTCAAATCACATGAGCCAATATTTTATCCACAACAGAACATAAATAACATAACAAATGCTTAAACTGAGAAATATTACAATTTTTTGCACAAAATGAGCTCATTTCAAATTTGATGCTTGCTACAGGTCTCAAAATAGTTGGGAAAGGGGCATGTTTGCCATGGTGTAGCATCTTCTTTTCTTTTCAAAACAGTTTGAAGACGTCTGGGCAGTGAGGTTATGAGTTTCTGGAGTTCTCGTTGTTGGAATTCGGTCCCATTCTTGCCTGATATAGGTTTCCAGCTGATGAAGAGTTCGTGGTCGTCTTTGACGTATTTTTCATTTAATGATGCATCAACCGATCTCTATAGGTGAAAGATCTGGACTGCAGGCAGGCCAATTCAGCACCTGGACTCTTCTCCGACGAAGCTGCTGTTGTAATAGCTGCAGTATGTGGTTTTGCATTGTCCTGCTGAAATACACAAGGCCTTCCCTGAAATAGACGTCGTCTGGAGGGGAGACTATGTTGCTCTAAAACCTTTATATACCTTTCAAAATTCATAGTTCCTTCCAAAACATGCAAGCTGTCCATACCATATGCACTTATGCACCCCATACCATCAAAGATGCTGGCTTTTGAACTGAACGCTGATAACACGCTGGAAGGTCGCCCTCCTGTTTAGCCTGGAGGACGCAGCATCCATGATTACCAACAAGAATGTCAAATTTGGACTTGTCTGACCATAGAACACTTTCCCACTTTGAAACAGTCCATTCCTATGAGTTTTGGCTCACAGTACATGACAACGCTTCTGGACAATTTTCACATATGGCTTTCTTTTTGCATGATACAGTTTTAGTTGGCATCTGCAGATAGCACAACGGATTCTGTTAACTGACAGTGGTTTCTGGAAGCTAATAGGTGGTAGTCACCATAACAACAAATTTAAAAACAGAGTGGCTTCCTTTCTACTTTTTCTCCTTTTAAACCAAGATCTTTATCTGGGCTCCTATGACCTTCAACACTGCTTGGATGTTAAAAATGCAATAAAAGCAGAGACACTGAAAAGCACAGCTGTGCACTGTGAGTGGAGAAGAACAGCTAAAAAGAGGAGACTCTAACAAGCCTGCATCTTTTTGGTCTCTTGAGATTTGAGATGACTGATTTGATTGTCACCAAAGCTTCTGTTGACCCATGTTGGATAAGCTGAAACTCCATCAGGTGCCTTTATACAAATCCCATACTTTGCATACTTTGGTTTTAATGTTCAGGAACAAAATAAAATTGCACTGTGGTTTAACGAATAGGTGGGTTACAGTTTGAAGGGATTTTCTTACCATCCACTCAACCTTAGTTTAAACCAAGTGGCTACATTTGCAGATGACACATGATCCCTGGATGTAGCTGTTTTAAGTGACAGGTAGGTGTTGCTGTTTATTGGCCATGCTATAGAGTCAGCTGTTGAATTTATCTAGGAACTAAAATTTGTTTTAAGCCTATTTTTATTATTTTGCTTCCATCCATCCATCCATCCATCATTTTCTTCTTTTTTGGGGTCACCACAGAGCATTATTTGTCTCCTTCTCACCTTTTCCCCTGCATCTTCTTCTGTCACACCAACCCTCTTCATGTCTTCCTTCACTGGACAAGTAGGCCTTTGCATTTAAACCTGAGGTTTAGTTGGGAAAAAAAGACCTTCAATCAATGCTAGTACCCCTGAAGGAGAAAAGCACATACATACTTGCTTTGGCATGGAAATGATCTTATATTAAAGAAAAGTCTGCATGAGTTGTGGGATTATGCTGTTGATTATGGAAGGGTACTGCAGTTTGGGAAGTGTACAAATCCAAACCTGGTGGTGAACTTTGCAGTTCTGTCTCTGTTGTCCAATTCATTCTGTGCCAGTGGCACACTCCCAAAGTGCAGTTTGGCCTTGTCGATCAAAGTCCACAAATAACTAAAATACGTGTGTGTCTGGCTTCGATCTGCTCTACAATTGCTGTGATCTTGGTTTTCAGAAAGAAAGCTGTGTACTGTACCAAGCTATTCCTGAATGAATCCTCAATTGTGTATAAAAGGGGAAATTACAAGGCAGATGCCTCAATTTAAGTTTGTTTGAGATTTATATCACAGGTGCAGGGTTTGCAAATGACTCTAAGGTTTTTATGGTCAGAGTGTTCTATGAATTAAACATAAGCATACCATCGGGACTGATCTTAAAATTTAAATAATATGAATTTGACAGAATTTTTATGAATAAAATCAGAGATGTGTATTTACTTCACTTTGTGAGCGGATAGATATAAGAAGAATGTAGAGGGAATTCTAGTGTAGAGTGAGGTAAAAATTTAGGCAAATTTTAAGCCATTTTATATGAGCTGTCAGGTTTTAAACATTATCTTGGAAAGAAATGAATAAAATACATTCACAGTCTTAAGCTTGTTAAGTGTATGTGCATTACCCCAATCAATACCAACCTAATGATTAGGGGAAACCCATGGACTTTTCCTCTACCGACCCAACTTTTCAAATTTCCAATGAGTGCATCTCCAGATCAATACATTTATTCTCCCAAGAACAGGAGAGATATTGGTTTTGGTAAACCCCATGTCCCTGGCTCTAGTGCTACCAATACTCTCTGCCAAATACTGTCTCCAAATACACATAGATGTAATATGATGTAAGAATTCAATTACGGTCTGAGAAGATTACTGTTCACCCTTTTTTTAATTTTATGTTTTCTTTTGTTCATTTCTGAACAACAGATCCTTCTTGAAGTATTTTAAAGAAAATAAATACTGAAAATTGTTTTTATTATCTTAAATATTTTGATATACAACAACTAATTTTTGTTTAGTGCATTGTGATCTGTAGTGAGAGTAGGGAGTAGGTGGAGGAGAGTTTGGAGAGGTGGAGGTATACACTGGAGAGAAGAGGAATGAAAATCAGTAGAAGCAAGATGGAGTACATGTGCATGAATGAGAGGGAGGCAGGTGGAATAGTGAAGATACAAGAAGTAGAGGCAGTGAAGGTGGATGAGTTTAAATACTTGGGATCAACCATCCAAAGCAACAGACAGAGCACAAGAAAGGTGAAGAAGAGAGTTCAGGCAGGGTGGAGTGGGTGGAGACGAGTGTCAGGGGTGCTTTGTGACAGCA
>VUQH01082014.1:0-32362 GCA_015106775.1 Etroplus canarensis | reverse complement strand
TCTGCCCATCTTTACTTCTGAGAGACTCTGCCTCTCTAAGACATCCCTTTTATAGTTAATCATGTTACAGACCTGATATCAATTAACTTAATTACTTGCTAGATGTTCTTCCAGCTGAATCTTTTTGAACTTTCTTCCTTTTTCAGCCATTTGTTGCACCTGCGCCAACTTTTTGGGGAAATGTAGCAGGCATCAAATTTGAAATGAGCTCATTTAGTGGATGAAGGTGTAAAATTTCCCAGTTTGAACATTTGTTATGTTATCTATGTTTTGTTGCAAATAAAATATTGGTTCATGTGATTTGAAAGTCTTTTAGTTTTCATTTTGTTCAAATTTAAGGAACATCCCAACTTTTCTGGAATTTGAGTTGTAAAACATTAAATTAAAACAAAGACTAAAAAGAACATACGATAAAAACACAATTAATAATAAGAGACAAGGAATCAGGAATATAGGTAAAAAATAAATAAAAGTCATTTCACACTGGGTCAAAGGCCATGGAGTAAAAGTTGATGACCTCATGTGATCCCATGACTGCAGCCCCCATGCGTAAAATCAAAAGTATGGTCATGTGATTTGGATGTGCCGGCATGCCGGTAACAAGATATTAAAAACATCTAGAGAAGGAGTCCGTCTGATGTGTAATGGCAACTCATTCCAAAGTCACTGAGGCACAATTGAAAAAGCGTGATAGTCTCTGAGCTTTCACCATGTCTCAGGTATAACTAAAAAAGTGCAGTCTGCAGACTTGAGCTAATGTGACAGAGCGTACGGCTGGAGCAGGTCGGAGAGGTAGAGTGGGGCACAATTATTAAAGGATTTTAAAACAAATAAAAGAATATTAAAATGGATTTGGAAGTTTACAGTGAGCCAGTGAAGGGAAGTGAAAAAAGTACGCTTGTTCAAATGCTTGAACGGCATAATAGAAAATAACAGAGTGGCTGGTGAGTGCATTGTTCAATCTGACTCCCTGTGCTCATCCTCCTTAAGTCCAGATGTAGTGGACACTCAAAAAATATTACCTGCTTTGTTAAAAACAGCAAAGTTTGCAACTTTAGCAGTTAAAGAGTCAGCTACTTCTCTCAAGAGCTGGTGAACTCAAAACAATAGACAAGAAAATACTTTATTGACAAATTTTCCATTCCATTTATTTAAAAAAGTCGCTATTGTGTTACTCTGCTGCCTCTAAGTGGCAAGAACCTGATTGCCGCTGCTTTAATTTAATTTTTTTCTAAATCTGGTGCATTCAGTTTGACCTTTTAGAGGTTAAATTGATGAGTCACTGGTCAGTTATAAATGTAGCCATATGTCTTAAGATATCCTTTCGGATTAAAAATATGACACACAAAATGTGATTTTTAGTTAGAACTAATCAGGTATTCAAAGAGTATGTTTATAGTTAGGGGGTGTACATGTTTCTTAAAGTTTCTTCTTCTTATCTCAAAAACAATTTTGCATGAGAAGACAATTTAAATTTTCATTGCACAGATATTATTATTCCATTAGGTTATCCCAGTTAGCCATTCAAATGTCATGCAGAATAACAAGGTCCTGAGACTGGAATTCAGTCATTATTTATTTAATTTATTTAGCCAGATTTATTTTTGGCCTTTTTTCCCTGTATCAGAGAGTGACATTTCATACAGACATGAAAGTGGAGCGAGAAAAAGGTGAGCTGACATGAAAAAAAGAGTCCTCAGATGGACTCAAGCTCAGGCTAATGTGGGCTGTGAGGTAAGGGCTGTCATTAATTTTATTAATTTTAGTAGTAATTATTTCCTTTTTTCTTCAGTGGCGTGTCAAAATTCTGTCATTCAAACAGAAAACATGCAGAAAATGATGCAAGAACACAGTTACCTTTTCTGAATATGTACACTGCAGACTTCATTAATAAAATTCCCTTTAATAAAAATTATCATGTGCTACCCCAAAATGATTAAATTACAGTTAAAGTATTTGAACATATTGCAGTTGTGATGGAAGTTCGTATTTCGTCATTAAAAGTTGTTAGTTACAGAGAAAGACAGACAGACAGACAAAATCTTGGGACCCACCTCTTAATCAGTAAATTCAGGTGTATCATTCAGTCCCATTGCCACAGGTGTGTAAATTCAAGCACTGTACTGTAATTGGATCAACATTGCAAAAAGTCAGTTTGTGAAATTCCTTTCCTTTTTTGATATTCCATGATCAACTGTAAGTGGTATTATTACCGGGAGGAATAATTTACAAACCACAGCAACTTAGCTACAAAGTGGCAGACCACAAAAATGTTGGCCACTGAGTACTGATGCTTGCAGTGGGTAAAAGTTGTCAATACTCTGCCGGCTCAATAACTGCAATTCCAAACCTCCTCTGGCATTAACAGCACAAAAACTTGGTGAGTTCAACACTATATCCCACTACATGTGGGTGGCCCAATACTTTTGGGCCACCCACATGTAGTATAGCAGGAGAAACTTATATTTAGCAACCAAAGAAAGTCCAGCGTTATCAGTGTTTTTTTTTTCTGTCTACTGTTTAAATGGTGAATTATGTGATGGCATCTACACTGCAATGTGTTTGTCTAAGTGAGTATGCTGTAACAATGCAATGGTCGTAGTACAAGGAAAATCAATATTTAATCAGTATGCATATGTATGAGTTATTTTGTGTGTGTGTGTGTGTGTGTGTGTGTGTGTGTGCGCGCACTGGATCATCATTTGCAGAGAGTGATTTAGAGGTAATGGCACCTGAGCCCACGCAGTATTCCCTTAAAAGCTTCTGAAAAATGTCGGAACAGGTCCTCATTTGTAAAACTGCGTTTCAGCTTATAGAGGTTGAGCAACCTCATTCCCACAAACTACAAAGTTCATACTCAATACATGTCTACATAATCCTTCCAAGGATGCCTCTCCTACCCCAGGCACCTGAGCAAAACAGGTTAGGAGAAGGCTTCCATCAAAGGTTGCCTGCTGATAGTAAGGAATTGCCAATTAATGATGGTGTCAAAGTGTCAATCTAGGGCTGATTTCCACTGAGTCACCAAGCAATCTAAAACACTTACTGAAGAAGAGGCTAAGAGAGGCTGAGTGAGGAGAAACACACAGAGAGAGAGAGAGAGAGAGAGAGAGAGAGAGAGAAAGCTAAAAAGGGACAGATCAAAAACAATTACTCTACATGTCTTTTCTTTCAATGTCAAAGGCACTGCTGCATAACTCAGGCTGAATGGCAAATGCTAAAATGGCCAAAAAAGTAAGTGGTCAGAGTCCACCGCTTCAATGAAGCAATGGCCGCTTTTCCATGAACATGCACTGATTTTCCTGTGCCTGCTGCATTAAGAACAGCAGGGAACACACAACAGCTCATCCTACAACACACAAATGAAAATTACTGCAATTTTCAGGTGGGTGTAAAATGGCATTGCGACAAGGCAGTTTCAAACAACCATCCTAAAATCTGTGTACTGCCATGTTGGTGACAGGAGGCATATTGCTGAACCAAACAAAAAGGCTTAGCTAAACTGTTGTGCAGGTGAATGGGTCTAAAAGGTGCAGCACACAATGCAGTGTACTTTTCTTTATTTATTTCTGAGTAAAACCAAAAAAGGTCTGGGGAGAAGTCATATTAAAATTCTGCCACAGCACTTTTGATTGACAGAACAAACTAATGTATCCAAAATAGTGTCTCATTCAACATCTGCACTCTTCTTCCTTGAGGCAGATGTGTCAAGCCATGAAGAAAGAGCTGGAGAAACAGAAAGTGAAACAGCATCTGCTCAGTGAAGACCGCTCATCTCCTCTTGGCTGAGTTTTCTGAAAATCAGGGACAGGGGGTTTGACTCGGCACGCCTGTCACCAGGCATCAGCATTTAAGTCCAGATTTAACGTTTGAGAAAAGGAGATTCATTTTTACCCACTTTATTGAGAGTCAATACAGAGAGTAAAGGCAATCTTATTGGATTGCCATGGTAACTGTTGGGAAAAGTGATTTCTCTCTGTCTCTGTGTGTCTCACTGTTGAAGAGGCAGTATTGTACGCCTCTACGGGTCTACACAGGTCAAAAATCTGCATTACAATGTTCACTGAGCTGGCTTCTTTAAAAATAGATGGCTGAAACACTTAACATACATTTTACATGTGCTCACTTTGCTCCACGGTGAATGTAAACTTACTTATTTACTCGATTCATTTCACTCACGCTCCCATCACAAACTTGACAACATGATGTGATTTGTTCCCAGATGGATCTATTCATTGTGAAGACCTCCTGGTTCCCACACTGACTGCCATTTTTTTCATTTTAAAACATCCCCCACATTCATCTGTAAGGATCAACTCCATCTTTCGGGGACATGTGGCAGTGTTCGCTCACTCAACATAACTCTGTAATATTTAACCTTGCAACCCTCAGATCATCTAACAAGACCCAAGCTATCAGTAGTGGCTTTGCTGACTGGAGTTTTAATCATCTCATATCCATAATGGAGCTGACAGCTCCATCTGCGTAGAGTAGAGGGGGGTCGAAGTTGCTAGCAGCACAAACAACAGGAACAATCAGTGAGCATCTGGAGTCTCCACAGCTATAACGCCCCCTACTTGCCGCCTCCTCCTCCTCCCTCACCTCCTGTATGATGGCCAGAGTGCTATGAGAGCAGGATCAACAGGAGACCGTTCACTCACATCTGCAGCACCAAGAAAAACTAACTGAGGGATGCAAGATATTGAATTTTCACAACCGTGGGACATTGCTCTATAAAAATCATGCAGTACAATTCAGTTATTAACCACCAATGCAGTCCTTCGGCTGCACTGAGTAGGATGTAACACTGTAAGAAGGCACATAATTACAGAATCATAGCCACATAAGACTGCAAGCCATTATGGGTGTTAAATGGATGTCCTGACAGCTGACATGCATGAGAATAGTGCAAACTAAGTTCATGAGGCAGAAGGCACACAAAAGCTACTTACTAAAGACCTTTTCACACATTACAAGCAACATTTATTTCTTTATCTTGGTCTAAACATGTTGAATTTTCAACAATACCAGAAAGAGCTCTCCCTTTTGTTGTCCTGCACGATCCATGCCAAGAGTGAGTGGGAGTTACTGTACGACACATAGCCTGCATTCAACAAGTGCAACTAAGTCAAGCTGCGGCAAGCTGTTGTGTACTTTCCCCGTGTCACTACGTAGCTGGTTTTCAACCAAACCAAACTGGTTGGCAAATTGTCACAGTAACTTGTTTGAGGCGGGTGTGAGGAAATAGTTAAGCACATAAGTTTTGAGATACACTTCTTTTTGTAATTTTGCCTCTGTGCACTACCACAGCGGATTTTAAATGAAAGAGCCAAAATGTGAGCTAAGTGCAGACTTTCAGCTTTAATTCAAGGGGTCTGACAAAATCCTTGAATCAACCATTTAGGAATTACCGCCATTTTTAGACATCTCCCCATATTCAGAGGTTCAAAAGTAAAACTGACTGACAAGCAATTTTATGGCCAGTTGAGGTCTGTTCCCTCATTATTCATGAAAAACTGAGCAGATGAAAGATCTGGAGTTGATTCCATGAGTTGAACTTACATTTAGTAGCTGTCACTTAAACTTTCAATATGAGGTCCAAAGAGATGTTGAAACAAGGAGCCTGTTATTAGGCTGAGAAATCTAAATTAACCTACCCGAGAGATAACAAAAACTTTAGGAGTGGCCAAAACAACAGTCTAGTACATTCTTAAAAAGAAGAAATCCACTGGCCAGCTCAGTAACACCAAAAGGCCTGGAAGGCCATGGAAGACAACTAAAGTGGATGATCACATTATTCTTTCCTTGGTTTAGGAAAACTCCTCAAGGAAACACTCTCAAGGAGGTAGGCAAGAGACGTCTTCATCAATGTAAATACAGAGGAGTTACAACAAGATGTAATCCACTAGTTTGACTCAAGAATGGAAAATCCAGATTAATTAGACTTTAACAGAAAACATCTAAAAGAACCTGTCCAGTTCTGGAGAAGAAAATTTGTATCAGAATGATAGAAAGAGGAAAAGTATGGAGAAGGAAAGTAACAGTTAATAATCCAAAGCATACCACAGCATCTGTCAAACATTGTGGAGGCAATGTTATAGCATCGTTGATGATGTGACTGATGACAGAAGTTCCAGGATCAATTCTGAAGTGTACTGGGTTATATTCTCTGCTCAGATTCAGCCCAATGCTGCAGAACTGATTGAACGGTGCTTACAAATGGATAATGACCCAAAGAATACTGCAAAAGCAACCCAAGAGTTTCTCAAGGTAAAGAAATGGCCAGATCAGTTACCTGATCTCAACCCAACAGAGAATCTTTTCAGTTACTTAAGACAAATCTGAAGGCAGAGACCCACAAACAAGCAGCAACTGAAGGTGGCAGCAAGAAAGGCCTGGCAGAGCATTTCAAGGGAGGAAACACGGCATTTGGAGATGCTTATGGGTTTTAGATTTCAAGCTGTCACTGACTGTAAAGGATATTCATGCAATTATTAAAAGCAAATAAAATATTTATAATTACGTTAATTTGTTCCATTACTTTTGAGCTTCTGAAAATGAAGGGCTATGTATAAAAACGGCTGTAATTCCTAAATAGTTAATATTTATTTTGTCAAACCCCTTGAATGAAACCTGAAAGTCTAATCGCTCTAATCACTCCAATCGCATTTTGGCTGTTTGATTTCAAATCCAGCAGCTGGCCGGCCTAGGCCCTTCTGTGTGGAGTTTGCATATTCTCCCCGTGCTTGCGTGGGTTCTCTCTGGGTGCTCCAGCTTCCCACAGTCCAAAGACATGCAAAGGGGCTAGCTTAACTGGCAATTCTAAATTGACTGTAGGTGTGAATGTGAGCGTGAATGGTTGTCCATCTCTCTGTGTTGGCTCTGCGATGGACTGGCAGCCTGTCTGGGGTGTACCCTGCCTTTCGCCCTATGACAGCTGGGATAGGCTCCAGCATCCCCCGCGACCCTGAATTGGATAAGCGGAAGACGATGAATGAATGAACAAACGAATGAATGAATGAATAAATGAATGATTTAAATCCACTGAGATGGGTGCAGAGGCAACATAACAAAAAATTGTGTCACTGTTTCAAAATGTATGGAAATAATACATTATGTAGTTTGATTTTGGACACTGCAAGAAATATACAGGTACAAATCATAGCTGGATCAAAATCATTACAACCTCTCACCAAAAAGAAAACTTTGACTATGACTCAGACAACAAAAGAATCAAACTTGGGCTGACTAAATTAATTAGTCACACAAAGCAGTTTAGTCATAGACTATTTCAAGCAAAACTACTTTGGACTGAATTCTGAGTGAATTAAGACTTTTTCAGAAGAGGAAAAAATACCTAATGGAGTGACCACATCCATGACTTCATCTTTTTATTCCCTGGCAGAAATGTCTTTCTTTTGTAAGATTTCAGCATGACCACCTATATTGACACAGTTTACTGAGAAAATACAGCGACAACTGTGACAAAAAAATGCAATAGAAAAAATGACAGCAAGATTTAACAAAGCAAACGTTATAGAGTAAGCTGCATAAACTCTAAATACAGTACAATGCTATAACGTAGCTGGAATTCTGTGGCTTCTTAAGCTGCAAGTTTCAGTACTTCTGTTATTTCTTCAGTCCAGATCAGAAGAGTTTCCTTGGATGCACAAAAACAGCCACCAATGTCCTCACTGCTGTACATTTAAAGTGGGTTACTGCAGTCTCTTAAAACTGTTTCTTTTCTCTCTACTCTCTCCATAACAATGTTAGCAAACCACAAATTGTGAACCATGCTGTCCTCCTTTTTCACTAAATGCCAGCAGCTTTTACTGACTGTTACCTTAGCAGTAACATCGGTTTCAGCGTTGGGTTAGCCCGGGGGTAATATATACATTTTTGGGGCTTTAAATTAGGTAAACTTGTGACTGAAGTATGAGAAAATTAAGAGTGGTTTACCAATAAAGACAAATCTTAAGCACCTTTGCAAAAACAGATCAAGAGGCCACTTTGATGTTAAATATGGTTGTGATCAGTTTGAAAACCTTCACGACAACTACAGGTATCAGAATTAAAAAAAATTTTTCTAGCATTCCCTTATATTCTTACATGCTAATACAAACAGAAGCTAGTCTGACTTGACCATCAAGTTACACAAATAGATATTCCATCTGAAATAATATCTGGGTTCATGTGTCATCATTTTACACAAGTAATTTCCCCCCTGGGGATTAATAAAGTATTCTGATTCTGATTCTACCAGAGAAAAATCATATTTTATCAGCACTGGAGGAGTAAATAAACGACCAAATAATTAAATCAAACAAATGAAAATGCCCTGAAGAGAGATTTTTTATATTTGATTTCCTGGCACTAGTTTATATCACCCATGGTGATATTTTTAATGAAATGAATTAATGAGTCATTATCTGGCTATGATGAAATCACTCACCACATTGGTAAAAATGTAGTTCAATAAGGAGACAGAAAGATCAGATTCTGCATGCTGTTGTGTGTCCGTGCGTGTGTGTGTGTGCGTGTGTGTGTGTGTGTGTGTTTTCTATCCTTGTGGTGATATACAGGTAGTAGTGGTCAAAAATTCATCATCACTTAAAGTATTAATGATTATACTTTACCACAATCGAGTTACAAAATCTAAAATTCAGACTACTGTGGACACAACTTCTTTTTGGATATTTTCTCCACCACTATCTGCCTATTTTGCATTCATGTTTGAAAGTGATAACATTCTAAAATTACAGTCATGTTATACATGTATCATATGGGCATGACAAAAAGTACACTCATGACTTGCACTTGTGGTAGCATACAGTATTCATGAGTCATAATGTGCATTTATTGCACAGTTGCATGCCTCTACTTGCACTGTGATCTCAGTTAGTGAGGGCCTAAGATATATAAATAAAAGCTCTGAGCTGCAGAACTGAAGCATTTATGTATTTTAGCACATGAAGTACATTTTCAGTCTTAATGAACTTATTATGTAAGAAAACACAACTAGGTCATATACACTCAATGCTGCAAGTACTATGAAAAGACCATTTTGTGCGAAGCAAGCAGAAATTGTGTAGACTCCGTCAACACAATATGAACGGAAATGCCAGGTGCCGAAAACAAGTGGATGGCTGAATGAGGTGGCTGTGGCTCTGCAGGAAGTTCTCTAATTGGAAGGCTGGTGGTTTGATTGCCACCTCCTCCAGTTTATGTTCTGTAGTGTCCTTGGGCAAAATTTCTGTATATGTCAGTGATATTAAAAGCTTTGAGTGACTAAGCTTGTAGTAAAAAGTATTTCGATTTTGCAGTTAGAATATAACAGCACTATGTAAGTACTAGTCCACTGATTGACCAAACAAATGCAGATTGCAACAACATATTAAATGAAATGAGCTATTTTGCAGTTTCTGATTGTGAATATGATTTCAGAACTGATTGTAACTTACTTTTGGGAGGAACTGTGCAATTCAACTAAAAATATTCCAGAACAAAGGCAAGCTATAAAACAGGTGTCAATCTACATCACTGCTTTCATATTGCAATTAGTTGGGAGAGCTGTGGATGTTGCTGAGTGGTCGAGTTTCCTGTCTTAGCAGTTTCCTCTAATCTAAGATGTATCTGTATAAATCAAGTAGTAATTAGAACAGTTTGCTGTAGAATAATTTGGCTGCTAGATAGCAGGGATGTTGCCTGAACTGATACTTACAGTACCTGTCAATTCCAAAAATCTGAAAATGCGTTGGCACCTGTTGTTTCTTAACTATAGGTACTACCAAATATAGGTGAGGTTGCAATTCTTCCAGAACTGAGAGGGAAAGCATTTGCCTAGTGTGTTCAAGTGTTCTAGTCTATCCTTACATGCTGAAGAAGATGGCCACAAGCATAGAAAAAACTACTAATGGCACAGCAATAACTACACATGGAAAAGATGGGATCGCTCGTTAATTAGAAAGGCAGGTGCAAGTCGGGTGTGGAAGTGATTTGCATTCGAGGCAAACAATCAAGAAGTGATAATTGATTCGCAAAAGGCAATATGCAAACAATGGTGTCTTTCTTTGCAGTCCAAGGACAGAAACGCTTCCACTTTAGTGAAGCACCTGAAAGAGACCGGCACCCAGATCTGTTCAAAGAATTCAAGGTTTCCATTCATATTAACAACATCCAACGTATGCCCATCATCTTTCAGTTTGAGACAGCTGACTTTGCTGTCATGGAATCAGCTATGTTCCACAGGCTAAAATGTTTGCAGTGGCCAACATTATATAAATGCTTAAGTTAACCTGATGTAACTAATCTTGTACCACTTAGTAAGAACATTGATATGTTGGTGTTCCTTTCAAAAAGCCATTAAAAAATTATGTCATTAATGGGAATCATTGCAGCATCCATGTAAGCTGTTGCCCTAGTAGCACATTATTCGTAGAACTGTATTCTGTTCTGTGTCGCTGTTGCTTTTACTTATAGAAAGGACATTTTTATAATGTTCAGATGCTTAAGTGCATGGGATACCCCCCCCCCCCTTTTTTTTCAGTGATATTGAGAATCATGTAATTTTACTGACAACTAGATTTCTGATATTGTGACGTCCCTTTTATACAGTTAACACAGGTTGTTTTAACCTTCATAATATCGCAACTAAAGGTCTCTCCAGTTCTTTTCACACTGGGAAGAGATCACTTGGTGTTCTTCAGGTTGGATGTGGTGAGTGTAAAGTCAAATGTGGCAGCATTTCCATGAAAATGAGTAAATCCTGTATCATTCACCTGCAATAATTGCCACAGTTAACTTGGCAGAGCGAGTGTAAGCTTGGAGGATGACAAGGCACAGCCGTGGAGAGAGAACATTCAGCAGATACCAGCTGGGTGCTAAATGCTCTAACTCTCTGCGTGCATACATCATGCATGCACAGGCTTTCCAATGGTTATGCATTTTTCAAAGTAATACATCTAAATGAGCATGACATTGTATGCGTGTGCACCAGCCTCTCTCATACTCACAATTAACCTTAAATGGAAGTTGAAACGCCTCTGTTTAAATCTGTTTTGACATGAACCACAGTCGTTTTGGTTGGTCTAGCACAAAAAAACTTGCAGCAATTATTCCAAAGTGACAAAGCAGCCTTTTGTTTTAAGCACTGACACAGTAAATACTGTTGTTAACATTACTGTCGGTTGATGTCGACTCATTTGCCTGTTAAAAAGGGGAAAAAAGCTAAATCCTTGTCTATAGTGGGCAGGACAGATACAGTAGCCATCCACAAATGTAGTGTTAACCACAATTTACGTAGGTGCCTTCTCAGAAATTATTTTCCATGGGGGATAACTACAGACAGAGGCAAGAGAGAATCAGAAATCAAGATGAGTTAAAATGAGATTAGTTTTGTCCTTTAACAGAATCAATTTAAGACAAGTTTTTCCATATGCAACTTTCATTAATCATGTCTAAGAAATCTAAGATAACACAAGTGACATGAGAGTAAGAGACAAACATAAAGTGAAGCACCTCTCCCTCTGCAACAGTATCAATTCATCAGCAAGCCAATGCTGTGCTGTTGGTGTGGTAATTATATCTAGCCTTGGGGCTAATATGAGGCAGACATGGGTTAATGTGTTGTGGGGGCAGAGGGAAAATTTTCTACTGCGGCTGCACACCCAGGATTCGCTCTGAAAAGTGATTCTCTTAATCTGCTCTGATGAGACACAGTGTGCTTACTTATACAATAACGTGCAACCAGTCAGGAAAAAAAAAAAACCTTGACTTTCCCTATTTAGCAGCTTTCAGTTAGCTGTGGTGATTGATTTCCTCCAGGATACAATATCAAGCCATCATCTGAATCACAGGTGGTCTCACACTCACCTACCAATCCAAAACAAAATGAAGAGATCACAACAAAACTGACAAGACAATTATGTACTGCCATTTCATTTTGCATTCCCCATATACTGTTCAGTCACTGCACTACATATAGTTATGCCACTAACATTAAAGCCTTTCTTGTAAATGTCTTTGTTCCAACACAGAACATGAACAGTACTGAGTAATAGCAACGTCAGCTGAACATCCAGTCCAGGACCTGGTTTGGATTGTATTTATAATCGACTACTGCAGTTACAGTATAAAGTGATTATCAAGTAGTTCAAAAAGAATTATTCATCAACTTGTCAGCATTCTGAAATTAAATGAGTGGTGATTGCAGGACTTTTACCTTCTTGATATGTACTTAATTTTAGGAATTTTTTGCTACTGCGATAAATGGGAAAACATAATTTAGCATAGTTATAGCATATTTGTACAAGCCATTAAAAAACATGTTCCTCATAGATGTAACGAAATGCCAAATCTAATGTGCTTGGCAGAGAGGATTATTTTTCCACATTACAGAGAAACTGCCCATAAAAATCCTCTCCCATAAATGCTCATGTACAGTATTTCAGGCAAGAAGGATACAATATGATCAAGGGCATACTCAGTGAATCATGGGCCATTTCCCTAAGCTGCAATATTATATTCATGAAAAGTAGATCATCTGACGTACAGTGAAAAGTTTGTCTTGCAATATCACTAGAGATAAGTAGGAGACACCTTCAAATGACTGAATCCCAATTTTACCCCCTTGTTCCTTACTACTAGTTTGGAATTCCTAATTGCTAATCCACCATTCACTTTGCTGTCCTGGAGAATATGAAACCCTACCAACCACACGCACCAATAAAAACACAGTCCTGCATGATACTCTCCAGCTTCCGTGATAAGCACACATGTAAACCCTTTTTCAGTTTAATATTTCAGATTCAGACCCATATGGAACATTGGCACAAATAGATTAAAGGCTCTGAATTAGTTACAAAATGTAGGTGTATTCATATAGATGCCTTACAGGAACAAATGAACCTTTTTTTACATATATACCTAAAAAAAACATGTAATCATAACATTAAACAACTCATCATATCACAAAATAGTTAAACTTTGCAGAGAAAAGCCTGTTCATACATATATGTAATAACTTCATTTGCTTAAAGATCACCTTAGTTGGACTCTGCTACTTGAAGAATTACCTTCACAGCACTGTATGTATTTTGTATTGAAGTCTGTTTAAGCGCAACTAAGAGGAAAAAATACAACTTAAACATTTTTTTGTGTATTAGTTTATAGTAATCCTGAAGTTCAACCTAAATGGTTATATATGTCTTACCTGGTGGTTCAAATGGCTTTATAGGTTTGACAGTCTCCGTGTTGGTGATAGCAGACTTGGTGGTGCTCTTGGACTCTGTTGTGGTGACCACAGTGAACGTCCTTTGGGAGAGCCTGGTTGTAGTGCTAGTGGTTGTGGCCACTGTGGTAGTTGAGGCCCTGGTGGACAGCGTTACGTTTGGCTCCATTTTGCCATCATCATCTATGCTATCAGTCCCTGTGGGTCCCCAGTCAATAAATCCAGCCACCGTGGTAGTCCGGCCCTCCTGAGACTTGTCATAGCTGTCCCATTTGAGCTGCCTCCTGGTTCTAATTAACAACCTCCCACTTGATAAAGCCACCGGAGCTTCTGCTATTACAGCCAAAGGATCACCTGTCTCCTTTTGAGAGTATCTCAACCGGCACTCCTTACATGATGCTTGTCCTTTATGTCCTGGCTTCCAATGCTTTTGACCTTTGACTTTTGGCACTATCCCAGCCCTGTTGTCTTGGGGTGAAGGGGCAGGGCTGAGGAGTCGGTGGGCTAATGGGCTCACTGTTCTCCAGTGAAGCATGTTAGGCTTATCCCAGAGGGGTTGCAAGCGAGGCCGTGAGCGAGGCACCAATTTAGGAGTGAGTTTGATCCCCAGACCTTGACTGAGGGGGCTGCACACAGAGAAGTCCAAGGTGAGGTGAGTCATAGCTAGCAGGATCCACACCCGGTGCCCCACACAGCTGCCCGCCCTCAAAGCAGACGGACTGCAAAGAGATTAATGAGAGAAACTACTTTAGATTGAGGCAATAAATGTTAAAAACATAAAAATCTCTTTTTTCTCTACTGTGCTTACATTTTTGCCCTGCTGTAAAGATTCACAGCTGTAATAATCCTCTATTTACAGACTTAGAAAAGTTCACCTTCAACTTCTTAAAAACACACTCAATTAAGCTTCAATAATAATTAGCTCCACAAAGTGCCTCTTCAATAACAGCATAAAGGCCGTACACGAGGTAGATGCTGTGGAACATGGGAAACCTTCTGATTTGCTCTTTTTGCTGTCAGCTGTCACAAGTAAGTAAGGACTTATCCTTGATGTTGCAGATTCATATCAACACAGTGATGATGACACCAACACGCAGGGTCACTCCTGGTTTAGCTGATCATCATATTCTGCATTATCACAAAGTTATCTGAGTCTCCAAAGGGCAATTTGATTATGCCGAGAAATGTTTAGGGAGCTATTGTGTAACAGTGTTGGTAGTGCACTGGTGGGCTTCGCACTTAATAGGTCTGTTTCTGTGCGTGTGTATGTATGTGGTGTTATTTTTGGTCTGTGTTAGATTGTAGATTCCCCCGCTCCTCTCTACTGCTCTGGGCGCTGTGAACTCCCCTCTGGCTGCTGCATTAAATTGCACCACTGTGCACTTTGACTCACAGGTGTTTCCATAGTGTGCAGCTGGACCATCAAATTGAGTCACTGAATTTTGTTGTTCCATTTTAGGGTCATGATTTTCTGTAAAGAATGAGTACTGCTTATATTAGTCATATTTATTGTTGCTGGTTTATGCAAGTTATTTTTATATAATTTCCCTCCTTACAGGTGAATTACTGTGTCTAAGTCATTTTGGATGCTTTATGCCCTTTTTTGATTTTATTGCATTCTAGCAATATCATTTACTATTATTTGCTATTTCCTGTTGTCACACAATATCATCCCATCATTTGACTGACATGTTTTCACTGACTGCTGATGCCGATAACATGTCTGAGCAAAATCCCGTGAGGCATCAGGTCACTTTTGGTTTGGGGAGAAGCTAAATTGTTTCCTAGTCCCCCAGTAAATACAAATCTCCACTGACCAGTCAGTAATAAACCTGTTACTAGGTTACCAGCTCCACACCCATTGATCATGCTCATTCTCGGTTCTTTATACTATTCTCATGTGCGAGAGGAGCTGGAGTAGGCAGCTTATTACACGGTGATTTTTCTTTATCAGTTGTTGTCAGAATACACAGATTACCTCCAAGACATCATGATGTCTCATGCCTTTCTTGTCATAGCAACAGAAAGAAGAAACTCATTGGTTGTGTTTCTTATTACAATGGCAACGGGCCTGATGAAAATTTCGGGTGCACCAGTGTAAACTGTAAAACAAATTGTGTTCCCTGTGCAATATCATTATGAAGACAAGGTATGACAAGTCTATTGCAGAAACCTTCACCTATATACATTTGGATATCATCCAAAATGTACTGTGTCCCCATGTAAACGTCACTTCTGTGCATCAACAAGATGGCAAGGTGATAGAAAGCCTGCCTGTTCAGACTAGGACTGATTTTACAGACAACCTTCAGTACCCCCTGGGACAAAGCTGCACATTGATTCCTAAGGGAGAAACCTCATTATGGGCTATCTTTCATCTCTGCTGTCCTTGGCCAATTTAAAGCCACATTGAGGACTTTTGGGGAAGCATCACAGAGGTGATGATGAGTGGAAAAGTGTGGATGGGTTTGTCAACTGTAATAGGCAACATAAGACACACTGAGCTCATGTAATCATAAAATTACATTTTTAAAGGCTATGATCTAGTTATGCCGTGGTGGTATAGGATGGGACAAATTTAATCACTAAAGGTGTAAGTATTTAAGATTGCTTCTCACATACAAATGTACATGACTGTTTAGCAAATATAACTGGTTAGTGAATAGGACAAAGAAAGTAGAGCTTGCCACAAGCCCCCCTAAGTCAACCTTACTGAACCAGAATATCATTTTTAATAAGAAAAATAGCCTGTTGCACCTCGCTAATGCGTGAAAAGACAAATTAAATGTGATTTTGGATTTGATGTGTATACAAGCTTCAAAGGGCTTCACAGGCATGAAAACATTTAAAGATAAAATTGTCGCTGTCTGCAGAACACTGCTTGTCACGAGGCGTGAGTGAAGCGGCAAGGCTTCACACTTTTTGAACTTGTTAAATTAAAATTCAAAGGTAATCCGGCACACCAAGAACAAGAGAACTTTCACATTTTTTTTTATATAGACAGACTGTCCATGAAAAGTAAAAACAGGCTTTTTTTATCATCTATATTCCATTTTAAGGCATGAGAGACCAGCAAAGCACTAACTGATAAATAATTTAGAATGACATTTTAACTGAGCTATAAATGGTGATTGATGTGCTCATGAAAGAACTGTGACAAGGTCAGCTGATTATTGATAGTTAAAAATATGGGTAATAATTTGTCTTGGGAGTGTTTTGGCCTTCACCTCAGACTGATCTTGGCACCTGCCCAATCTGCACTCTTGAGGTGAGTCAATTTTAATTCTTTAGGCCAAATTATTGCATTACCCGATAAGGAAAATGGTTGTAATGCATCATGAATAATATTATACAGAGGGAAAATGAGCTCTAAATCTTTTATGACCATGTTTGTTTGTTTGTTTTAAACCTTGCTCCTCAAACATGGTCTACATTGTTGTGATCATGTTTGAGGAGCCTGGATGAGCAGCCTGAAGGGAGATGCCTTCAAAAAGCAACAGAGACGGCTCAGTCAGTTGCGTCTCTGAAAAGACAGAGTTATATGGAAAAATTATACATTTATTTAATCAGTGATACATCAGTATTCAACTTCTCATTAGAAAGTGTAATTAAACTAGGTGTATCGCATTCAATATCAACTGAACACTATGAAGCTGTGTTTCTTGAACTCACCATAGAGAGCAGCACTGATAAAAAAGAATTCCAAATAATAAATCAACAGTTCATTTGTTTCCATAACTGTGGGCAGTTATTTAAACAGTTTTATGGGAGATTTTGCTGTTGTACCTACATCATCATCAACGTCACAATCTGGACCTATCTACTATAGAGTATCATAAATTCTAAAGAATATTTCCAAGCTACAGAAGCTGCCAGTTCAGGGTATGTCAGTGACAGAAAGACAGGAAGTGAGGCTGGAAGAAGCTGGAAGTGGCAGGGTTGAAGTTGCTGAGATTCTCACTGGGAGTGACCAGGATGGACAGGATTAGAAATGAGTACATCAGGGGCAGAGCTCAAGTTGAGGGGTTTGGAGACAAAGTCAGAGAGGCAAGGTCGAGATGTGCTGGAAGGAGGAAAATGGAGCTGCCAGGCAGAAGAAAGACCACTGAGAGGGTCCATAGATGTAGTGGAAGAGGACATGTAGAGGGCTGGTGGTGACAGAAGAGGATGCAAGGGATAGGGTGAGATGGACTGCTGTGGTGACCCTAACAGGAACGACTAGTCAAAATTTAATTGTCAAGATACTCCTAATAGACCAGATAGCAGTTATTATTTCCAGTCCAACAATCAGGGGCGTTTCCAGGATTTTTTAAATGGGGTGGCACAATGGGGAACACTAACAAGGAGGCAACAGGAAATTAGATTATTTAATCAGAAATGAAATAAATGTACAAAATAGTGTAGAAAAAAATGGGCACTTTCAGGCTCATGTGCAGCCCTGTGTCCTGCTATAGATTTGCAAAATAGTAAGTAACTAAAGGTTTAAAATAAATCGTATGGAGTACGAAGTACAATATTTGTACAATACGTGGTGCCATTGTCCATTAACATGGTGTCTCTTCTCATATTTTACGCAGAGGACTTTCAGGTTTGCATCCCCCTGAAACACATCAATCTGTGTTCTGTGCAACCACTCTTCGATTGCCTCAGTGACATCAGGGGGTGGACAGCACTGAATTTTCTAAATTTTAATGAGAACAAGACAGAAGTCATGCTGTTCAGACCCAGAGGCACTAGCAATATCCCCAGAATTGGCCTTTCTTTTTTGGCCCCTTGTGAAAAAAATTATCATCTCAAATCTAGGCATGAAAATGAATCCCACTCTCAAACTTGATTCACACATGTATGGAGTGGTGAAGTCCTGTTTCTTCCAGTTGGGGCGGTTGTCAAAATTCAAGCCTCTTTTATCTTGACACAACCTCAAGGCTGTTAGTCATGCTTTTATAACTTCTCGCCTAGATTATTGCAATGCACTTTAATTTGGAATTAGTCAGGCCTCCATTGCTCACCTACAGTTGGTGCAAAATGCAGCTGCTCGATTTTTAAAGTAAACAAGAGCACATAACTCCAGGTTTAGTTTCTCTTCACTGGCTTCCTATTCATTTACGGATTGATTCTAAAATTTTATTATTTGTTTTTAAGTCTCTTAATGGTTGTGCCCTTTTTTACCTGTCTGAACTGCTGCACCCGTCTCAACCTCTCAGGTCAGCAGACCAGAACCTTTTACTTGTGACAAAGTCCAAACACAAACTGAGGCGTAATCGGACATTCTCAGTTGCTGCTCCAAAACTGGAATGACCTACCACTCCACATCAGACGGGCTCCTTCACTGGCTGTTTTAAAATCCCATTTAAAAACACACTTTAATTCCTTGTCTTGAAATGTTGATAGTATTTTAACTCCCTGTTTTGTCCTCTTACGAGTTTATCAGTCTTTGTATATTGTACCATTTTTTAGTTACTGGCTTCTGTTGTCTTTTATATTTTTACTTCTGGTGTACAGCACTTTGGTCAGCCTTGTTGTTGTTGTTGTTGTTGTTTATAAAGTGCTTTATAAATAAAATGGTATGGTATGGTAATATTTGCATGCAAAATATGGTAGACTCGAAGCAGAACGTAGCATAAAAGAAATACTTATGTACTTTAGTAAAGCACTCCTGTAAATGTGCAAAGTTACATTCCCAGTGGTTCTATCCAAGCTGTCCATACAATGGTGTCGGGTATAGTAAGATTAACAACAGTCTAGTTGCCACTTCTGTTATGAAACTTCAAAACATCTTTTAAGTCATGTAACATTTACACACTTCTCAATTCATTTAAAAATGCAGTTCCCTACTTAGTGTCCATCTCATACTATATGACTGCTAATGTAGCAATAACATGCCGACAAGATGTTAATTAGGTGGTGTTCAACCATTAAAAGAAAAAAAAAAACCCAGAGGTAACGAAATTTTCACTTCACCCATTAAATGTACTGCTGTAAGCTGCCTCATTACAATTACCCCTCTAAAATACTAGTGTCCAGCAGATTTACTTAATCATTCTTAATTACTCTGAAGAAGGAGGAAAGCATTATACACTAAGGATATGTCTGCACCAGAACAAAATGCTTCAACCTGCAGAAAATCCAAAGACCATGAGATAGCAATTAGGAGCACCTGTGAGCAGTAAATGATAAACGGACATAATTAGACACAGAAGCACATAGTAGACTCCACTGTTTTATGCATTAGTCTATTTTGACTAAACTGTCTCATCAATATTAGAGTAAGAAGCCAAATCCTACTTTCTTTTAGAAAACTGTTTCAGTTAATGTTTTATACAATATACATGTAATAACTTAATTGAAATTGGTACATTTTTGATAATGAAAAAATATTGTTGCTGTTCTTTAATGTATTTAAAATTATTTACCTTTCATTTGCATTTCATTTAGATATTTTTTTTACCGCAGTGAGGCACTGTTTTGACCTTGTTGCTTGATTAGATACAAAAGAAAAAACTAAAGCAACTGTCTCAAAGTGATGGTTTCTAAGAACTGTACTTTGATCATTTAAGAACTGCTAATACACTTTGACATCCTGCACAATGAAAATATAATCTTGAAGTATAACACACAGATGGCAGAATAATTACAGCATGAACATACCAGATTGCTTTCTGGTCGGATTGTGTGTCTGGTGTCCTATTTTATGAGCACATGCTCTATCATACTGTCACTGCTAACTTATAGGTAAGCCCTAACAATATGCCAGGAAATCTCTTTAGTTGAGCTTGTGATGTCTATGGAGCATCTCATGCCCCAGCTTATATTTTTACAAGTATCATTGTGACTGTACATGCAGTCTTTGAAGAACTGATATATATGTGAATAGGGGAGCTCATGCACATGTTTATTGGAGGGATAGGAAAGATGGCTGTAAGCTACTTTATATGCATTATTCCGGCAGTATTCATTGACCCTACTGGATACTTCTAAGTCCTGAATCTCAGTATGCTAGGCCCATTTTGAACCCAGACATACAGAGAATGAAATTGCTTTGTGAAGCTACAGAGTGAACGGTTAATTAGCATGTCTGTTGGCCTGGAGGACTCAGGTTTGAAGGTCAGCTGAAGACTTGCTGGAATGATGATTTGAACCAGGACTTGACAGACAGCAGATGAAAGGGGTACCTTGGGCTTCTGTTCACAGACACATCAGGCAAAACAATGTCACTATGCAAGGCACGTACACACATTCCTGGAGTTTCTATCATTGAAACACACACACATAAAGCACGAGATATTTTGTACTTGTCACTTTTGCTGATATCCTTCATTCTTTCTTGTACCTACTGATCCAGAAACCGTGTGTGTGTGTCTGTTTCCAGCCTCTGCTGTCCTTAACCAAACTCAAGCCATGTAGAATTTTAACAGAAATTCAGTGATGTAACAGTGTATGTAAGATGTGATATTTCAGAGCAATATATTTAGATTACCAAATATGAAAAAGCGCTGGAGGAAGGTTCACCAAGCTTGACTTCTCTCTCTGCTCGGTGCCAGTTTAAGCTGTACTATATTCAGCAAATCTACTTCCAACTTATTCTGCAGCTTTTTACAAATGCCACTGTCAGGGGGGGTCAGCATTAGTCTTGACAGGCACTCCAAATTAAACTCACAATCTTCACGCTCAAGAATCACAGTCTGCCACAGACAGTGCTTCTCGTCTTATCAAAATATCTTTGGCATATTATTAAAGTTCTTATTTTTATCTCTTTATTTAATTTCATAACTAGTCATACATAAAATACAATGTTTGTATATGTTTTTTTTTTTCAAAAGCCAATCCTGTACTTCTGCGCAAACAGGAAAACATTAGTCTGAGTAATCCATTGCGTACAGCACTTAATACAATTTACCTGGCCCTGAAACTGGAAACCTCACATAACCAACATAATACCATCAAAAGGCCAAAATGAATGAGGAGTAGCCTTTGAAGTCTGTGAAAAAGATTCACAGCATAATCCTGATTCAAATATTTGAGCAAAGGGTGAGAGTGGTTAATAAAAGAAGGCCATTCATACAAGCTATTATGCCTTGAAGACACAGGCCCTAAAACCCACATGTCAGATTGTTGGCATGTAAAGAGGACCACTGTGGTTTGTACTTGTCTGTGACCATTGCTTTTCCAGCCCATTGTTTGTCACTCTTTCATGGTCTGTGAACTCAGCCAGAGCAGTGTTTGAGGATTCTTGTTTTCAACACTACAGTGACTAATGCACTCTAAATGAAGTAATTACATTTCCTTTCCTCTTATAAGTTCATACATTATATGGTCTTAGCTCTCAGTTTTCGTATAGAGATGCTAAAGCTGATTTTAATGTACCACAGCAGCATCAAAATTCTGGTCTGTGCTAACTGGAGTTATGCAAATATTAGATTTATCATGCTGTTTAAAACGGCTGCACTCTCAGCACCAGTAGTCTGCATCGTAAACACTGAAAATACTTCAAAGACCATGAACTGGTCTATCCATCCGTTTTCTTCCGCTGATCCAATTCAGGGTTACAAAGGGGCTTGAGCCTATCCCAGCTCACCCATTCACACCCACAAATCACCAGTTAACCTGAAGAGAATGTCTTTGGACTGCAGGAGGAAGCCAGAGTACCTGGACAGAACCCACAAAGGCACAGGGAGAACATGCAAACTCCACACAGAAAAGCCCCAGACGACTGGTGGATTTGAACCAAGGGCATCCTTGCTGTGAGGTGACAGTTCTGACCACTGTACCACGACCTGCAATGAACGTTTATGGGTAAAAAAGAACAGGTCTGCATGGCCGAGAGTAACAGCCAAACTGGCCATGGAAAACCTATTTCTAATCTTTTAAGTCATCCTACTCACAGTCTGAATTCTCTGCATGTTAAGTCCAATATTTCTGTTTTATAAATCTTCATTACAAAGTTTTACTAACACATAGGCTTGTTTCAAAAGTCAATTTAGTAGCATATTTTGTTGTTCCTGTCAACTCACCTGAATAAGCAGAAACGGAACAGAAGTCAACTACCTTGCAGTGAAGAAACTTGCAGGGTTTATGAGAAAAGTCTGCCTATGATGCTTTCTGTCAGTCTGGTCTTTATAAAATTTTTCAGTTAACACCTTTGAAATTTGTATTTTAACCTAAACCAATTTTGTTTATTTATTTTACCTTTATTTAACCAGGAAGTCCCAATGGGATCAAATATATTTTACAAGGGAGCTCTGGCCAAAGCAGCAACCACACAAACTCAAAATATATTAAGAATTACAACATTCTTTGACTTTAAATTCAACAACAGATGAAGTAAAATTTCCATCTCTAAGGTGGTGTTCTTCCCAATTCTGTCAAAACCGTCAGAACATCATTTAAAGCAGCCATTTGAAGAAGTGTAGAGGGTAACTATGATCTTTTCCAAGACCTTAGCAAGTAGTTTTGGTGTTTTTTTTCCTGGTAGAAAAGCCTGAAGACAAACTTTGCCCACTAAAAAATCATCTCAGTCGTTGAAAACAACAGAAAGTGGGTGGAAAGCAAATCTGAGAGCTTAATAATTGAACTGATGCATTATTAAATTTGAATACACACACATAATGAGGTCAGTAAATATATAATTGATGGGTGGGGAGGGTTTGTCTTTTTAGCGGTATTTTGATTGTCTTGGTGATTGTCTTTCATTGTGTTTCATTGCATTGCAGATCTGCCATATGACAATATTATACTGTAAGTCGGTCTGTGATTTCCCCTCCTATGCATCATCGCACTTTCAATATAATTTAATACTCGGCAACCCATATTTGCAGTATCACTTGGCTACACATATTTTTTTCATTCGTTAATTATGCTTTCAGTGCAATGTCAGATTTGTTGTATTAAATATGTCAAACTGCCTCGATCTAAATGAGTAATCTAATCAAATGTGATGTGACAGTTTTTGGACCAGTTACAACCACCATTTTATCTCAGTGAAGAAGGAACTCATCACATCCTTAAGGCTTGCAACATGTCAAGCATCTTGGAAAAAAAAGGCAAGCACTGCTCAGTGCCTGATGATTCTGCTCTTCCCCTAGAAAGGATCAAAGCAGTTGAGCTCTGTGTAGGCTATTATGCACAGCAATTCTGCAAACCATTTGCCAGTGGGACAAAGATAAGCAAAGAAACAAAGGGCAGGAAACAGCATCTGTGAATGAGGCCAACTTTAAAAACTCTTCTGAAGCCTTTTTATAATGCTTCGCAGAGCCTCGATGTTTTAGTAATCATAAGAAGTCAAGCTTAAGAGAAAGTGGCAAAACAGTTAAGAATACATTAAAGTACAACACTACACACAGACTATTTTAAAAAGTCTAAATTTAGAGGCAAATTTCTTCCTTATAGTGTACTTACTTTATTGTCATGAGAGTACAAAGGCCTAATAAAGGATTATCTGACTCTTTGAACTCATCCCTTTCACCCTGTTAGACCCAGTAAAACAAAACTATTATCTCTGAAGCTAATCAGATATTGCACCTAATTGTCTCTGCACAGTATCTCTGGCCCATTTCCTGGTTCATCATCACACTGTGATCACTTGTGCGAAGTAGGTCTTAATTAGAACTTGTTGGGAGTTTGCAGATCTGAGGCCTCAGCAGATGGGTTTCCCACCTGAGGGAGGTGAAAAAGGCATGCCTTCTCCAATCCCTTCAACCTGTGTCCCCAGGCTGCCATCAATAGAAATTTTATCAGCGTGATCTCGACAGCCCTGCCACTGAGTACACATAATTTTCTGGCCAACACAGCCATTGAAAGGTGCCTTGCTGAAGGTGACTCCACCTCTGCTGAAAAGCTGGGTGTGATGGCAGACGCTATCTGCCACACAAGATTTAGACTGAGCCACTGGTTTCATTTTTTTCCAGCTCACAGTGGGGTTTTTCATGCTCTGGGAAAGGTGCTCCCATTCAGCCTCGTGTTAACAATTTCAAGAGCACAAAAAGTAACCGGTTTTATTCTGGGTGGCACAAGCAATTTATAGAGTATTTACACTCTGAACGATGGTATTCATGTCTCTCCCACACACTTCTAAAAACAGCACTTTGAAAAAATATCCACTGAGGAAAAGGTTCACCAGCTACAGTTCACAAAGTTTCAAGCTGCTGTGGGTGGTTTTCCCTGGTTGGACCAAACGGGCACAGCAAGAGGTTAAAATGAGACTATGAGCATAAACTGGAGGACAACATCTCCACATCATACCTGCTTTTTAACTAACTTGACTTTTTCTTTTTGATATTGCAATGTTTCCCCAAGATAGAGAAGTCCTTCTGCTGGGCAGAGGGAGTGGTTTTAGTGGTGGTGGTTGTAACTCACTGTGTGTACTTTCACTCTGTTAGCTTCTTTTTTAAAAAATCTGCTTGCAGGGCACAGCTGTAAAAGAGAAGGACTACCTTCCCTGCCATCAGCAGTAGCTTCAAGCATTTATACACTTACAGGAGCTTTTATTGCACCTACAGTAACAAGTTGCAGTCAACTCAAGTAATCTCAAGCTGTCTTCACTTTCTTGTGCAGAAAAATTGAAACACACACACACACACACACACACACTAGAAAAGAGAGCAGAGGACATGAGAGAAAATACTATAAATGACAGCAAAATGCAATACATTCCTGCACACAGCTACAATGAAACAATTCCACATAAACTTGGTAATAAGATATGATATTGTTTATATTGTATTATGTTGTTTGGATTTTTTTTCCTTCAGTTTTTATAGAAGGAATATGCCTTTGGCAGAATGCACTGCCATTTTTCTTGTTGCTCGGTAGGACATGCAAACATATACCTCAAATTTCTCAAATTCTTTCATGAAAAAAAGAAAATATTGCCCAATAAACATGATCCATTGACCCAGCCACTATTCCATTTTCTACCGCTTCTCTACATCCAGGTTGTGAGGGCAGGAGTCCAAACTGGACCCAGTATCTCCTCCCAGTTTGACACCTAACCTAGGATGAATCTAGAAGACAATTTAGTCAGATACCCGAGACACCTCAAGCAGGGGCCGTGAGTCTACCCTAACAACCTCCTCAGTTTTTCACCAGTGCTTTATAGAAAGGCACAGGGCTCAGCGGTCCAGTCCCTGGCTGCCCAAACTGGCTTTAGGGACACGAAAAATTACTTAATTAAATTAATTAAAATGAATTCATTTCAAAATGTTACTGCCTTAAACTTCAAAATAAGTAACTTAGATTGTGCCTCAGGACAGCAAACTCATTTTTTCATCACTAAACATGAAAGACTGTCTACTTAAGGTTCTTCTTAGCTGGATGAAAACAATTATTTGTTTTTTAGTTGAAACAACCATGTAAACTGATGTATACATTAATAAAATAGCAGCCAGGGCTTTAATATTCAACTCCAGAAGCTTTATTTGTATAGGATGTATTAAAGGCATGTCTTTATTTATGAATTCCACTGTTTTGAAAGTATAATTAGTCATATTTTATTAGAAAGTCTTTTTTATGTACTCCTGATTTCACTTCCATCAAGTGTTTTATTTAAAAGCCCTCTAGTGTTTCAGTGGACAAACAGGGCTTTCACTGCTAGACATTTAAAGTTTGCATAATTCTTGTTGACAAAACCTGACCAGCTTCATCTACCACCCCACCAGTGTTTTTGTCTTGTCTTTTTGTTTGTTTGTTTTAGTGCATCTATCTAGAAGGAGTAAAATTCAGGTTTTCATAGGTGAATCTGTGGAAGGGTCATTAACACTTTCAAATAATTAAAGTTCAAGAAAATCCCCATAAAAGACACATTCCTGAGAAGTTTGTTAAATTAATGAATAATTGTCTGAAGTAATCTAAATCACTGACCACAATTGTCATGATATCATGTTTCTGTTTAGTCATTTTCTGTTTTATTTTCTGTTTTATTTTGTAATCACTGATTCTTAGCTATTACTGTCAGTTTTATTTCCATCCTTTGGTAGTTATCCATCCCTGTCATTTACAGTACCGTGGCTCATTTACTGTTGGTCCTGTGGAGAGGACCCAATCTGTCTACTACCACCTAACCAAGGCAAAGATCAAAGTTATAACATAAAATGATCTGAAGTGAATCCCTTTCCTGACCCAGCCAGTTTTCAACCAATCAGCATTTGACCTACACACAGCACTGTCCATGGTGAGCTAGCACAGCTGGCTTTTGGGAGGACCACAACCCATCACGTCTGCATTGGCTGCATTCTCCCCTGCATTGGCTCAACCGCAGTACCATATACTGAGCAGTAGTCTCACCCTTGCTGTATTTGTCATATCCAATAATGTTACTTACATCCGGTTAACTTAAGCATTTATATAACAGTAGCCATTACAAACATGTTAGCCTGTGGAACATAGCTGTTTTCAAAATGGCAAAACCAGATTGTCTAAAACTAAATGGTACTGTGTATTTCAGCATCATATAAGAAGGAAAATACCACAGCCGTTGTTAATATAAAGTGAAACCTTAAATTCTTTAAACAGATCTGACTCTTTTAGGTGCTTTGCTAAAGTGAAAGTATTTCCTCCCTTAATCTAAAAAACACATTAGCAGTGTTTGCATGATTCCTTTTGTGCATCAATTATCCCTTCTTGTTCATCCAAGTCGAAAGCAAAGTACTTCAATGCCCAATTCCAGTCTGCCTTTCTTATTAACAATCCAGGTGGAGCTATTGCTGCAGCTGTAGTTGCTGCCTTCCACATGTAATTTTTGCTGTGGTGTTTGTTGTTTTCCTGTGTTTGTGGGTTTCCTTCTTGTTCAGCAAGTAAGAATAGCCTAGAACACTTTTAATACACTTGTACCGCCCCCGTCAGTTCCAAAAGAATTGCTACCTCCGCTATATTCGGCAGTACTGACAATTAAGACATCATCATCTTCATCAGAATTCTTTATTAATCCCCGGAGGGAAATTACTTAAAGACACAACATGTTTCGTTGTGTTTTCATAATTTTGCTACCAAAAGGTACCATAATGATCAGTTCTGGTAACATCCATACCCATCTGTGGATTAAAGATTTGGATTTTTGAACTTTTATTCTGCATTCTGGTGTCTTGCTTTTGGGTCCTCTTACTTCTTTTAATGTTTTAAAAATAATCATGATTATGGTATTTGCCATTAATGAGGAGCCCTATACTGGGTGCCCCTTCAATCAGATTTTCATTTTGTTTGAAGTAGATACATTTCCATGTAGCCAAATTACACCACTGCACTTGACCCAGTACACCACCTTCAGGTAAACTGTGGGCTCTTTGACCGAAAAATGCCAAGTTGTACAGAAAGACCCAGCTGTCATCACCAGGATGATCCTCCACACAACAGTCAGGTCTATCTGAAATAGAAATTCCTGTTTGATGACCATGGTGAAATTACAGAGCGCACAGTGCAAGCGGTCATAATAGCTAACATAAAACCTACTTTGAAATGTATTCCTGAGTCTCATAAAAAAGTGACCTTTAAGGGGAAACTGGACATGTTGAAATCAGGCATGCTTTTTTGACTATTATGGGCCGATTCGTGGAAGTTTTTGAGTGGAATTTGCATTGACTGATGGATTTTCACCAACATTTGCTTTTCAGTTGTAGTTTGTGTTCTTTGTCTGTTTTGTTGTGACTTTTTGTCAAAACAAATTTATAAGTAGGTAATTTTTCAAGACAACTAATATAAATGCTATCTGCTCATCATTATAAAGAAATTCAGCTGAGGCTAGCCAATTAAAATGTCCTCAAAGATAGTCTGAATATGTTGGAAATACCGCAATACCCATTTTGAAAATCTATTCACTATTTGCATCTGCTGGAGACCACTGCCAACTGGTTGCCAGTGGCCTTGTTAAATATTTTCTTGGATGAAAAGAAAAATTTTCTTGCCTCCAACCAAGAAAATAACTCCCTTTTAGGGACAAACTATAAAGGAGCTTCTCCATTCATGATTTATGCTTTGTGTTATACTGTTGTATCATAACCACTTTCAGATACTTCAGCTTCTAGGCTAAAATGAACAGATTTCAGCACGATATGGATTAGTCAGCATCTCAAGTTTGTAAACTGTGGCTGTGTTTACGCTGATGACTTATTCAGGTTTAGATGGAGATAACTGGGGGTTTCCTGTTTATATTAAATCTATCAATAAAAAGCAGCTCCTTGCACACACATTTATTATTCATGGTCTTACACTCGCTCTCCCAACACTGTTATAATAGCTACTGCAATGTTTTCAGCTTAACATCTGGTTATTATCAGTCAGTGAATTAATATCTTGCGCCCGCGCAATCAGACACCTTTCCCCTTGGAAACATTCATTCTGGCATTCAGTGGCTCAGCATTATTTATAGCAAAGTTGTCTGAAAAACACAACACTGTCATGACTTTCCTCAAAAGCCTGCAGGGGATTTGTAGATGGTTTATATCTTCTTTAAAGTTATGCACTTTGGGGCAACTATTAAGTCGCTCCAGTAGCTATGTTACTAGATTGAACAACTTTAAAGGATTACGGATTCAGAATACACCAAAGACAGAGGGACGCTCAAACAGTCTGTTTCCATTCATTCCACCTTTCCCAGTTCGACCAGCCCCAAGCACAGTATGTCCACACTAGGGAGAAGATTCTTAAAATAGAGAGGTTGTGTATGGAGTATGCATTTAAATTACCCTAAGAGAGTGACAGAGATGGAAAAAGAAAGGAGAGAACAGGGGAGAAGCTGTGTGGTAGTCTAACCCCTCTAGGGGTAAAAATTCTCTGAAACATCCAGGCCACAAAACAAGGACATGTCTCCTTTTAGGCGACTTATTGTGAAAGCAATGCACATAGAAGTGCAGACTGGACACACCAGCAAAATAGGCTGAATTTTATTGCTTTATGAAATAATAACAGTGGTATGTTATTTAATCAAAAGATTTTTATAAGTCCTATATTTACAAGAACATGCGTATGCCACAATGACATTGTGGCATTGTGGCTCAGTTCACTCAAAATCTGGATGCGGTAATCATACTTACTTGCCACAAATGTGAGGCTATTGCTAACCCCGGAGAATAATGTCCCCATCCAAGTGAACTCAACTTGCCTGCAGTAAGGAAATATCAAAATATCCCTGGTCAGCCAATACTGATACAAAGGTATAACATAAGATATATCATGTTCTCTCACACTATAACAGACCTAAGGTTTCAATAGTAGAAGAGGATTAATGTCATATTAGCATCACAATAAAAATCACAAGTAGATGAAGCCTTGAGAAGCTAAAGTGGTGCTTAATCTCTACAAAGGCTCAGCCCTGACCTCTAAAAATATGAAAAATAGTGCTGACACACCATAAATAATTCCATCACTCGAACACTTATACTGGTAATTGACTTGCTTTCCTATAGAAAACATAAATTTACATTCAATGGAAATGACTCTGACCCTTCTAGGATTAGTGAGGTAAAGTGTGTTGATAAACGAGGGCAGGGTAACATTCCCTCCTCACCCTTCCCAGTTCCATTAATTCCAGCATGTATCTTTGAAAGAGTCTGACCCAGAATAATCACTGTTTTCAAGAGGAGGTCAGCACAGATGTCCTGTAAAGCTCCGACAGCCTCAAGTAGGGAAACTCTAAACAATTGTACTTTTCTTCTGTTCCCTTTGTAACATAAAGGCACCACAGGTAAAGACACTGCACAATGAAAAAAGTCCTATGCTTTCAACAGCGTACTAGTTACTTAAAACTGGTTTTACAGGAGAAGAGAAAATAAAGCAGGCCGTCCCATATTCTGGGAAATCAGTAGAGATATTTCACATTGTGTTGCACTGCATATTTCTTGGTTGTTTAAATTCCAAATATAGTAAATCAAATTTCCCCAAACGAGTAGGAAATAACAAGTGAGTTAGAGGGTTGCCATAAGTATTTAATTTTAAACGTGTGGTGTGAACACAGCCCAGTCACTTGCCAGATCTCTGTGAAAGGGGTACTACATGGTGCTATACCTTTGTCTACAACAAGGGGAATATTTTTAACAGGAGGAGATTTATGGAAAGCTTGCTAAAATAAGATGCACCATCAGCTGCTCCCTTGTAGTCTTCCCAAGGGGTAGCCACAGCAGATTAATCCACATTGGTAATCTGGCAGAGGATTTACACCAGATGCCCTTTCTGACACAACCTTCCATGGTGAGAGGGGCTTGTGTCCCCACCTGGAATTGAACCAGGGACCTTTCACTTAAAAGGCAAATGTGTAAACCACTACACTATGGGGGACACTAACTTGCTAAAATAAGATGAGATGCATTAAAATCATGTGTTTTAAAACTAATAAAAACTGTACCTCTGAGTGGCAGCAATGTTTGGATGGGCAGTACGTGTCAAAGTAACATCCACATGAATGCCAGGGTTTCCCAGCACTGTAACAAAATGTTTCAGCTGTCAAGGTGAGATTTCTAAGTAAGACATAGGAAAAGAAAATATAGTTGACATAGATCTACTTTGATACTGGGTTACATAACCTGCCTGAATCTCTGGCCCTTCTCACAGAGCTGGTCCAAGAATGAATGATATTTCAAAGTGTGAAGATTTATTGAGTTAATCTTACAATTTTGACTAATTCTGTTGCCTTAAAAAACAAAAGATGAAAGAAAAAGGCAGCAAGACAGAAATCTCCCTTTTCAAAGCCAACAAACTCTGCTGAAAAAATGGTAACTTTACCTTGCAGAGCACTGGACTGCTGGACCACTGCTGTTTTATTTTTGTATTTGTTTGAAACACATTAGCTGGGATCTGCACTAAACCTTTTAAAACAAAAGTTAGAGAACAACAAAAACAAACTAATCACTTGAGGCAGTAGTAGACCAGCAAATCCAGTGTTCTGTGAGGCAAAATTACCATGATTGTTAATAGAGTCTGCTGGCTTTAAAGAGGATGATAAGACAGATTCAGGCACTGAAAATGTTTTAAATATAGCATAAGGCTAATGAAATGTAATATTTGTTTCCTTGTTTGTTTCTTTGTTTTAAGCAGGTGGCTTAAAATACGTTGTTGATAACCTCATACACATCATATATCTGATCAGGGACATGCCAACTGTAGGTTATATACTGACTATGGATAAACACCTTGTAGAATCTGACTTCAAGAATCTAAAGTATATTTGGAGTGAAAACAGTTTACTCAGATAATCTGTTGCTTTTTCAAAACTTACTAAAATGGCAGTAAAATGTTTCTACTAAGTTTCCTCAAAAATGCAACAGTTTTGGACTGAGAAACCAACAGTGTCTAAATCCATCCTATGATAAGTTTTTGTATCATTTTTAATCGGTCTGTATTAATAGAAGTGACTGTAATGTTGAACATGTTGCTTTAACTTACAACCTGACTTTCTGCTGGCTTTTTATGTTACTGTTATATCAAATCCACCTCTCTACCAGCATCAGACCCAGAGCAGAGTCTCTCATCAGCAGGTGAAAGACGAAGGAGAGGATGAGTGGCTGCACAGGCAGTATCATGTAAAAATATGAACCTTTTTAAATTGTATTTCTTTTAATACATATGTGGTATTGAGCTCTTAGATGATCACATTCCCAAATCAAACACAAAATGAAACTTCTACCAAACTGCTTAAAGGTTTTGTGAATGTTTGGTGGACCTAGAAACTGCTACCAAACTACAACAAGCTCATACTCTTCAAAATCAGGTTCTGAATCAGAATACCTTAATAACCCCAGGGGGATCCAAAACTTCTGGAAGGATGTTATACAATGTCTATCAGAAATGTTTAATACCAAAGTCCCTTTAAATGCTAAACTATGTGTGTTTGGAATATACTCAAAGAACTGCAGTTTTGGACTTTGGACTTCTACAAGCCAGGAGCGCTATTGCACTATGCTGGAAGAGTATGGATGCTCCTACAATTAAGATGTGGATGAAGGAACTTTCTGAATATATTGGACTGGAAAGATTAACATACATTGTCAAGGGCAAACGAAAAGACTTTGATAAACTCTGGGAACCATATGTGAATATTAGGACAAATGAAAGTGCTAGGTTTTTCTGAAATGATTTGCAAATGCTGTAAAATGTAGCCCCCATTTTCTTTCTTTCGCCCCCCTTTCTTTATTAGTTTATATATTTATTTATTTT
>VUQH01082013.1:0-11160 GCA_015106775.1 Etroplus canarensis | reverse complement strand
CAGAGCACAAGAGAGGTGAAGAAGAGAGTGCAGGCAGGGTGGAGTGGGTGGAGACGAGTGTCAGGAGTGCTTTGTGACAGGATAGCAGCAAGAGTGAAAGGGAAGGTTTACAAGATGGTAGTGAGACCTGCTATGATGTATGGTTTGGAGACGGTGGCACTGACAAAAAGACAGGAGGCAGAGCTGGAGGTGGCAGAAATGAAGATGTTGAGATTTTCCCTGGGAGCGACCAGGATGGCCAGGATTAGGAATGAGTATATCAGAGGGACAGCTCATGTTGAGAAGTCAGAGAGGCGAGGCTGAGATGGTTTGGACATGTGGAGAAGAGGGATAGTGAATATATTGGACAAAGCGTTCTGAAGATGGAGCTGCCAGGCAGGAGGAGAAGAGGAAGACCACAGAGAAGATTCATGGATGTATTGAAGGAGGACATGCAGAGGGTTGGTGTGAGGGAAGAGGATGCAAGGGATAGGGTGAGATGGAGGCAGATGATCCGCTGTGGCGACCCCTAACGGGAGAAGCCAAAAGAAGAAGAAGAAGAAGCTTTAATTCAAGGGGTTCGACAAAAGTATTGTATTAACTGTTTAGAAATGAAAGCCATTTTTATACATAGTCCGCCACTTTCATAGGCTCAAAAGTAATGGGACAACTCGCTGACAAGCAGTTTCAGGGCAAGGTGAGGCCTAATCTCACACTAAACACACTAAACAGATAAAAGTTGTGGAGTTGATTCCAAGTGTCAAACTTGAATTTGTATCTATTCACTGGAACTCTCAATATGAGGTCCAAAGAGATGCCGATGGAAGGAATGGATCCTGTTATTAGGCTGAAAAACCAAAATAAACCTATCAGAGAGATGGCAAAAAATTAGGAGTGGCCAAAGCAACAATCTGAAACATTCTTACAAAGGATAAATGCAATGGCAGCTCAGCAACACCAAAATGCCTGGAAGACCATGGAAGACAACTGAAGCAAATGATCACAGAATTTTGTCCTTGGTTAAGAAAAAAACCTTGCACAATTTCTAACTGATTCAAGAACACCATGGAGGAAGTAGGTGTATCATTGTCAAAGTCTACAGTACAATTAAGAGACACCTTCATGTACAGATATACAGAGGGTTTACAATAAGGTGCAAACTGCTGGTTGTAGTCAACGATGGAAAGGAATGATTAGATTTTGTAAGAAACCATCTAAGAGAGCCAACCCAGTTTTGGAAAAAAAAAACAGCTAATTAAAAAAAATCTTTCGACAGATGAAATCGAGATGAGCTTGTACCAAAATGATGAGACAAGAAAAGTGTGGAGAGGAACAGCTCATGATCTGAAGCATGCCACATCTTCCACATCTCTATCAATCATGGTGAAGGCAATAATGTTATGGCATGAGCATGTATGACTGCCAGTGGAACTGGGTCACAACTGTTTATTGATGATGTGGTGACTGATAGAAGTAGCAGGATGAACTGTGAAGTGTACGGCATTATACTCTCTGCTGTGATTCAGCCAAATGCTGCAAAATTGATTGGGCATCAGTTCCCAGGGCAAATACAGGGCCAAAGTACGTTAAAAAAGTAATCCAAAGAGTTTTTCAAGGCAAAGAAATGGAATATTCTTCAATGGTGAAGTTAATCACCTGATTGGAACCCAGCAGAGCAGATTTTCAGTTACTGAAGACAAAACTGAAAGCAGAGAGACCCACAAACAAGAAGCAACTGAAGGCAGCTGCAGTAAAGCGGACAATACCTTCAGTTGCTTCTTGTGAAACCAATAAAAATTACAGTAAACTAAAACTTCAACCACAGATTCGGATAGAAACTCTACAATTACCCCAAACACAGGGCGGTTTGTCACTTCCTAATTTTCTATACGACTATTGGGCCACAAATATTAGGCCATTGTTATACGGGATGCATAGGGCCTCTGTTACAGTAAACCCAGCTGGGTGGCTCTGGAAGAGGGTTCAGTCCAACAAACATCTCTCACAGCCTTACTGTGTTCCAGTTACCACCTAAACAACCTACTCCATCCTACACACCGAATCATGTCATTATCCATACGGTAAAAATCTAGAATCAATTTAAAAGAGCCTTTTATCTTATGGAGATGTGTCTTGCTGCCCCAGTAACAAAAAAATCATCTCTTTACACCCTCAGTTATGGACAAAGTGTTTGACAGCTGGCTAAATTCTGGAATATGGTCCTTCAGTGATTTATAGATAGATGATAGATTTGCTTCTTTTGAAGAGTTGTCCAAAAAGGCTAATCTTGATAGATCTCAGTTTTTCAGGTATTTACAATTTCAGTGCTTTGTCTCATCTAATTCTGAGTGCTTTCCTTCATGTCCTCCTGCTTCTCTGTTAGACCAGATTCTTGAAAACAAAACTGACTCAAAACAGATCATGGATAAGATGTATACAATGTTCAATGAACACAAAGTTTCCAATTTAGATGAGCTTAAACAAAAAATCCAAAGGAGACCTAATGGAACCATAGACAGAGACAACTTGGCTACAGGTTTTAAAGAAGATTTCCTCCTCATCAGTGTACCTCAGACACTGTTATACAATTTAAAGTTCTGCATCACCTTCACTGGTCAAAGGATAAACTGTCAAGGATTAAGACAGACCTGGATCCCACATGTGACAGATGTAATACAGCTCCAGCCACACTGCTACACATGTTTTGGTCCTGTCCCAAACTACACAGATTTTGGAGCTCGATCTTTGAGACTTACTCCGAAATAACAAGGCAAACAATCCACCCAACTCCTTTGATCTCACTGTTTGGTGTGAATAAGTCAGACAATAATTAACAATATTTCTTGTAAAGTCTGGTATCTTGGGGTGGGATGGGTGGGAACGATGTATGTTTGTGTGTTTATCTGTTTGAAAAATAATAAAAATACTAAATAATTAAACTAAAACTAAATGATTGAAACTATACTAAAACAGGCAAACCCACTCTGGAAACTAACTGAAAATAAACTGAATTCAAAACAAAAACTCAAAATATAATAAAAATCAAAAGTAATTAGAAAATATAAAACTTTAATAACTTTGGATTGGACAGTCTCAGCATTTGGTTTGGAAAAAAATAGGTCTTGAAGCACAAAATGTTTATGCTGTATGTTGTGTATGAAGTGCAAATATTGCTGAAGTAACTAAACATTTTCATACTTACCATGTATGTGAAATAAAACTTTTTCTATGTTGAATAAAAATGTTTTGCAGATATTATTGCATTACTTTTGAAATATATCATTTTTGCTGGCATAAATTACTAACATGTATTGTCTAGGAAGTTATAGTGCTATTCTTACTCTTATTCTTTGGTAAAATGTGTTTTTTGTTTCATGTCACTGCATTGTGTTTCCTTCGCAAGTGAGCAACCGAGTTAGTGCTTGTTGCCTTTCCTGGTAGCATACATATTGAATTTTGGTGGTTCACCAAGGCCATTTCTCTTTTGATTCAGTTATTTCTGTTTGTGTCACTGGAATGACCCAATTTCTGTGTCAGTTTCTGCCCTGTTAACTGCATGTAACAAAGTATTCTTCTACATCCAACAAGATGAAGTGTACCAGGCGTTGAAGGTACATGCATTACAATGTTGGTAACACACTTTCATTTTTCTCTCTCTGAGGCTCAACTTAGAGTAGAAAAAATAAAAATCTAACTCGGCCCTAAAATTATTTGTATTTTGATAATAAGTGACAGTCAAGTTATGGATGTGGGCAAAAATGAATCCCACTGGGTCTCGCTCAACTTTGTTGTCCACACTACTTTGTGGCAGGAAATAAGCAAACCACATGTGTGCATGAAAATCCAATGAGCTGCTGCATCAGAGATGAGACATAGTTTAGGTTTCTTAGCTACTCCATAAATAAAGTAAATTCTATAGGCACCATCTTAGATAATCTTTTAAGGTATTAATCATCATCACCTATCATTAAAAGAGAAAAACTATACACTGTGAAGCTGACTACAAATTTACGTTTTTCTGTTGCAAAGGTGTTAATAGTAGGGAATTTTTACAGGGCACAAGTCTTTAATCTGTAGTGCTCTAGAACAAAAAGTTCCTCTTTTTCATTTTTCATCTTTTTTTTTTCCAGATGACATGCATTAGAAGTCCCACAGCAACAAGTGCAATGTGATAAATTAAAATAAGTCTGACTGATGAGGGTCTGAAGTGGGGAGTGTATGACTTTGGTATCCACCAGAGTGAGGCGTTGCAGGATGGAGCTCCTACAGCTGTATGCCATCAAGTCTCTGTATTCCCTTTTTTCCACCTCCAAATCAATCTTTTTCAATATTTTCTTTTTTAATTCTTCTGTCTTTTCACATAAGCAAGTTAGAGCAGGGCGGCCCCCTAATTTCTTTGTAGGATGCAAGCAAATGAGAGAGGCCTGCAGCAGATTGATTTGTTTATTTGTTAACTGTTGCTTGGTTGGATGGTTTCCTCATGTGCCCTACACACGATGCAGAGGTATGGTATTCAGGCCTGTAGCCAGCTCTCCCACGTAGATTTCTCACCCTACAGGAGCATGTATGAAAACACTTACAAAGCAGAACCACGAATAGTAACATTTTGACAAAATGATTCCTTTTTTCTGCAGCTGTGTATGCATACTGTTTGTTTATTCTTATGTCTTGTAAGTTTATCTGACAGGTGTTTCAGCATAAGTGTGGGGAGTTCAGCCATTCGGATCCTGCTGGAAGACCTTCACAGACTTTCTCCTTGCTCCACTGTGTGGAAAAACACTATTCTCTAAAAATATCTTCCTTCAGCATGTCAGCTCACATTGTTTGCAGATGTAGATTGACTGACTAAAGCAGCAGTCCAAAACTAAGCAGATGTGCTTCAGTGTTTGATGCATTTTGATTTCATTCCAACCTGCTCTGCTGTACTGTGGAGCCGAGTTAGAGGTGCGACGTGTAGCACTCAGTGTTTAAAAAATGAAAGCCACATTTCACATGAATCTTCTTTCTCCTGGGAGGCAGCTATTGTTGTCACTTATGTTGAGCCATTTGCAAATGTAAAAGGAAGGACAAGTGCAAAAGTGTGGCTTTACTGTATTTAATGCTTAATTTCATTAGCATATTGGTGCAGTGGTTAACATTGTTGCCTCACAGTAAAATCAGAATCACAATACTTTATTAAGGTCCTTTGTTCAAATCCACTGGCTAGCTGAGGCCCTACCATGTGGAGTTTTCTTGCTTTCCCAGTGCTTGCAAAGGTTCCCTCCAGATATCCTGTCCCACTATTTAGACATGCCTGTTAGGTTAATTTCTGAGCTAACTTGACTGTAGGTGGGAATGTGGGCATGAGTGGTCTGTCCCTCTGTGTTGGCCCTGCTTGAGACTGCTGACCTGTCCAGGGTGTACCCTGCCTCTCTCCTTATGGCAGATGGGATAGGTTCCAGTCCCCCTGCAACCCTGAATTGGATAAGCAAAAGAAAACATATGAACGAACACTTAATTCTAAGCACTGATGTAATCAGTGTATCTGACTCTTCCCACAACTGCCATGCAATTTCATAGCAGTTTTATAATTTTATGTTTGCATGTGACAACACACTTGAATGTTGAGAACCTCTGCTATGTGTTAGTTCAATAACACAAGTAGCTCAAATTTCCAGGTTCAGCTACTGATGAGTTCTTTGGGGAAGGATCAAGCCAAACACCATGTTGGGCATTAAGGAAATCTCCTATCAGTTCTTTGAGTAGTATGTCTTCTTCTTTTAATACCTTCTTTAAGTTGTTTCGTCCATGTTTATGTAGACACGATACTGGCAAAATGTTTTTTTCTTTAAGATAATAACAGAGATCTGTTGTGTTTATGATGACCTACTGATTACATTAGTGATCTATGGAGGTTATTAATGAATCCAGAAATAATCAAACATTTCAGATCATACAAAGGGTTAGCATTTTATGTTTTAAATATTTACTTTTGCTTTTAATTTCTTTGAGAAGAACTTTCTGTTTTTCTTCTCACACAATCTGCATTTATGCCATAAATCCATCAGCTATGACAAAGTGTTGTGTTAACTTTAGTGCTGATGGATCCTGTCACCTCCTTTAGCAAAAATGTGTTGATTTTATCTAAATGTATGAATGATCAGTCTGTGAGACTGAATAAAGAAGTAACCTGTTTATTTAAATACTAAATAAAGCATTCTTGAACACGAGAGCCAAAACCACAGCTGAGACTTTTGGTTTGTCACTTAGACAAGTTCCAGTTGTATTGCCTCAAGCATATTTAAATTATATTTTTTCAAGTCGGTCTATCTGTTCCATTCTATCTCTTCATGGGCTTTTATGCCATTTCAGCAGACTTGGAGTCTTGATTAATCTTGATAGAAGGAAAACTTCTGTTGATTAGTTTCTCCATGTAAATGTTCCCTGCTGATCAAATTAAAATTTATCTGTCAACCCCATCTTGCTCTGGTTCACTGCATTCAGAGCCTCATCTAGAAACAAGGAGGGGAAAAGCTGCACAAAATCATCTCAGTGCTTTTGTGTTGCATCCCAGTTCAGTTTTTGAAACTATTGTTTATGCACAAAATATGAAACAAAACAGACGTTTTCACTGTACTCTTGTTGGTTTTACTTGTATTGCGTCATGTCTTGGTCAACGAAAGATTTATCACTGAGAAACAATCTCTGACACATAGCAGGAATACAAATTCCCGCTGGACCCCAAAATGTTTAAGTGGTAAAAAGACTGTAGAGAACCGCACTCCTGGTCCAGTTGACTTTCACATATGGTCCTGCTTTTAACTGTGGTTTGGCTGCCAGTGCGCACTCCATTCTTTCTGGTTTAAGCTTTATATTAATTTGCTTGAGGTCATTTTCACAACCCATTTGGATGTTTTTTTTGAAAGGAGGGGAACCAACAAAAACTGCCTTTCTTAAGCCAAACTGTAAGACTGTGAAACTGAACATGTGGACAGCTCCTTGAGATTCTGACATCTTCTGGCAATAGTTTGAATAATTTAATATATTTCTCCATCCGATTACAAGATCACTGAGTTTTTTCTTCTCCCCCTCCTTTTTTTATGTGTAGAGCATGTGGCTATTATAACTATTTCAACTGTAAAATTAAAGAATTTGTTCAACGTTGAAAATTATTCCCCTGTTCCAGAAATTCAAAGATTAAAACCATTCTCATTCCCTACCAGATAGCTTAGTTTTGCATATCATTAGGTGCCTCAAAATCTCAAAATGTACCTTCAGCTGCTTCCTTATATTCTGCTCAAGGGGTCACCACAGCAGATTAATCCACATTGGTAATTTGGCAGAGGTTTTATGCCGGATGCCCTTCCTGACACAACCCTCCATGTGAGAGGGGCTTGTGTCCCCACTTGGAACCAGGGACCTTTTACTTGTAAGGCACCACCTCGAAATCTCAGAAATTACAATATTATGTTACACAGTTGTTTGGACAGAAACTATACTATATGAGACACCTACGCATTAAACCTACAGAAGTTTTTAGACATCCAATTTATATGAAATCGGTCCCCATTTTGCAACTATAACTCTATTCCACTCTTGTGTGAAGTATTTCTACAAGATTTTGGAGTGTTGCTCTGAGAATTTGACTAGTTATCCAGAACACTTGTCAGACTCTGATATTTGACGAAAGGGCCTGATTTGCAATTGCAATTCTATTTCATCCCAAAGGTGTTCCGCAGTGTTAAGGTGAGAGATCTGTGTGGGCCAGTTACTGTAAGTTCTTCCACATCAAACTCGTCCAGCTATGTCTTTATGGACCTTTCCTTATGCACAGTCAAGAACTTTGGGACCTGACACAATGCGTATATGCAGGTAGCATTCTCTTGGCATTCACCAAACCCAGACTCATCCATCAGAGTGCGAGATAGAGAACCTTGATTTATCCCTCCTCAAACCACATCTCCAATGCTTCAGAGTCCAGTGGTGGTGTGTTTTACATCACTCCATCTGACCCTTGGCATTTTGCTCAGCGATGTACTGCTTACATGCAATTGCTTGGCTGTGGAAACCAATGCAAAGAAGCTCCTGGTACATCGTTTTTATGTTGCTGTTATTGCCAGAGGAGGTTTGGAACTCTGCAGTTACTGTTTCCACTTTGCAATAATACAACCTACAGTTGATCATAAAATACCTGGGAGTGAAGAAATTTCATTAACCAACATGTTGCAAGAGTGCCATCTTATTACAGAACCACATTCAAATTAAATGAGCTCTTTAGAATGACCCATTCTTTCACTAATAATTGTAAAGGCAGACTGCATGGCTAGGTGCTTGATTTTATACACCTGTGGCAATGAAGCTGAATAAAACCCTTGAAATCAATGATTAAGATGGGTGTATTCCACCATTTGTACAGCACCTTTCTAATTTTACTGACCACTACAAGTACTTAAGACTACAAGCCAAAGGCATTCATGCAGTACTTCATAATATGCATTTTAAGTTCTTTATCTAGCACAAATGCAACCAATTTGAAGTCCCCAAATAATCAAAAATGCAGATGTTTGGACTGTAGGAGGATAGAAATCCAGGTGGGCACAGGGAGAACATGCCAATGCCACACAGAAAAAGCTTCAATCTAGAGGTCCAAACCAGTGCTCTACTGCTCTGCAAATGTTGGGCTGCTTCTCATCATCTGAGTTTTGCTGATTTTGATGTGAAATCAAGAAATACCTGGCATGCAATGCATTACATAGGAAAAGGAAAGAGGAAGTGATGGATTTCAGAAAATACAAGCCAACTTTGAATGCTAATATCATGCAGTCAGTCAAGAAACTTAATTTGAAAGGGAGATTTAAATGATGGTTTCATGATTGGTATAAATTCTAGATGAACTGCTTCAAGTTGATTAAAGACCTGCAAGCTGCGGCTTTTGGAGTGGCCATCAATGTCTACTGAAATGAACATCATTGCAAATGCAAATGTACATCTAAAAGAGCCGAGAAATATGTCAAGCCTGAAGTGAACTACAACTCCTAAATTAAGAAGAAACAGACTCCCAACAGTCTGTAAAACCATTTGCAAGCAGGCAGTAATGTCTACCAAAGGTAATATCTACCAAAAAGTAAGAGGGCATTAAATGCGGCAAATGCTTGTTTGAACAGTCAAGATTGGCATCTTAAGAATATTTATTTACTATATGATTATCAGATTAACAGTTTTCTCATCTATTATTGTTCATTGAACAATTTTCCCGAAAAGCCTAGCTCTTTCTTCAATACACTCAATATTGGATTCATCTGTGCATGTGAACAGAACCCGTCTCAGAGTGGCTATAAAGACAAACTGGACAAATAATGCAATGACATCTCTGTTTATTTTAATATGGATGTTCATTACACTTGCACAGGTTTTTGTTTTTATACATTTTATACTGTATTTTTGTATTGTGTATCAATTCTAAGAAATTCACATTTACACAATGCATTTTACATTAGTAGGTAACTACAGATGACATTCAACTTTTCTGGGACCTGGTCCTGATCTAGCTGTATCAAGTAATATCATAGAGAATCACAGTGAACCTCCCCATAGACTTCATTTTACTGTAGGTTACATGTTCTGGTGCCTGTGAAATGGAGGTATGTGATAAAACTTACTGTACATGCAAAACATCTGTATTGTCGAGCTGATTTATATTGACAATTAACATATGTGGGTTGTAGAGTAGAAGTCCTGGGTGGCATGTTTATGTAATGCTACATGACCCTGTTTGGTGCCAATATTTATCACATGTTAAAATACAGTATGTGTTCTCTGGTGACCTATTTGTACTGTAAATCTCTCTATATTGGTGCTAAGTTTATACAGTTTGCTTGAGTCTCCGAGGTTCATCTATAGTACTGACTTCAATTTACTAAAAACCTTCATTGGCTCTCAAAATATCAAAAACAAAATGCACAAAAAATAAAATAAGTGGAAAACTGCAAAAGAAAACTAGTCAAACATCTGAACTCAAAGACACTGGACACTGTACACAGGCACTTGAACTGTGGTACACTCTTTGAGTGCATTCATATTACGTCTAATAAGTGCTACAAAATAACATCAGTTAGAAAAAATACTGGTTCCAAAAGCGCAATATTATTCATTCATATAAACAAACAGGAAAATGCAAAGACAAAAACAATCTACAACAAAACCTTAGGGCAGCTCAAACCTTTTCCTTGCATGTGTCTTGCATATTTTTCTATTTAGATTCAGGTTGTACATTCTTACAAGGTGTCTCACTTTACAAGCCGTTGGAGAAACAGAACCAGTGGTTTTGGGGTAGATGAGTTCACTGCTGGAGGGCTGATTGGGCCTCAGGGGGACGTAGTCGAGAAGTATGTTTTTTCCACTTTAAATCAACACCCTGGTCACTCATACTGTAGCAGAGTCTGCTTTAATGTCACTGCCACAGCTAGAATCAGGATGACTCATACCAGCTCTCACAATGGAGGAGTGAATCATACACTGTCTGTGTGTGTGGTCACATGTCCGCACCGCATCAGCTGAGGAGGTGTGAGCAAAAGACAGCAGAGTTTTATTTGCTTCCATTCATTATGCTGCAGTGATTCATGAATCACAAGTGAAGAGAAAGTTTAATTGTCTTGAGCTGTTGGTGACCGTGTGATCGATGCATGCAGGATATAATGACTCCCTTTCTCTGTCTTCTTCTCTCTATGTGACATTTCCTATCTGGTGTTCATTAAATTCTGCAAGCTCTGCTAACGAGAAAACACATCCACTTGTCCACAGATAATGGTATAACAAATAATCCCCCTTTTAAAATCCATGTATCACTTTTTACATGCTAGGGTTTGTGTGAACCTGAAGAGAAGTGATGTGTTATTAAGAGAACTTTAACCCTAGTACTGCTGGACCTCAATATTTTGATGTCCCAGATAAGTTTCGTGTACTGCCGGTCGTCTATATATTGATCACTTGCAGTGTTTTCATTCGCTGCCGGTTGTCTAGCTGGTCATATAGCTGGCAGGACTAGGGTTAAGGTGCAGGTTGGTGTATTTCCTTTGGACAGAGTCAGGCTAACTGTTTCCCCCTTTTTCCTTTATTCATTCTAAGCTACACTAACCAGTTTCATATTTAATGTACAAATGTGAGAATGGAAACAATCTTCTCATCAACACCTCAACAAGAGAG